>NDFZ01005471.1:1116635-1153790 GCA_002192655.3 Mamestra configurata
CTTCCGATCTATTGCCAATTCATCTGCCTGACACTAAACGATGGCGTATGGCTCTATGAGCGCAGGAATTTCCAAGAGACGCGTGATAATTTACAGATCAAATTTCAAAAACTTCTAATAATGCAAAATCTACGCAGACAAAGTCATAGGCAAAATGCTAGTGATACACAATATTTCATACGTAAACATATTGGAACGAAACCAAGCGTGTACCTTCACAATATAATTATTGGTAGCACAGCCATTGTTGTCACATTCAGTAATTATTGTGTACTTGTTCACTTAAAACCAATTAAGCTTTAGTATTTTTAAGTAATTAATTGGTTATTTTTTGTACGCTTTGTTTAAATGGCAATTTGATGATGTTGATCTGGGTCAAGTGTACCAGCAAACAGTATGAATATGATACAGAGAGTATTCATGTTTTGGATTTGATGGCTAAAATGTGGCCTAATCTTTAAAGAATTGTGAAAAATACTCAAAGCAATCCATTATAACCTCATCAAGAGGTAGACAACGTGCTTTCTTGTCGTAATAAACTTATTTTTAAGATGGTTCGGTCCGGGCCTGCGGACGGCGAACGTTGGGCTCGCTGTCCGATCACCACGAGGTCTGGGTAGATGGCGCGTTGTGTTCCACGCGCACCTCAAAGAGAGCTTGCGGAATTTGTACGAAAGAGTCGCCACGGCCTTGGAACGCAAAGGGCTTTAGAAGAAACACGGATGACTTTTAGTCATTAAGAGTCTGGCACGCCCTTCCGCTCCACCCAGAGCGGAAGAAGTCATAATTTCCTATCATTAAAAAAAGAGATGGTTCTGACAAGCTTGACGCTGTAGTCGAGTAGGACGTTTGAGTAAGACATGCCTTATTGTTGATATTCTCCAGAAATTCCAGATGCGAAGAAACCTTATTCAAAACTGGCGTGCGTGTAGATAAGATCCTGGTCGATTCTGTAAACATGTCGAAGTGAAAGCTTAGGTGAAGTGATCACGAGGTGACCTGTCAATCCATACAATCAAGAAGGAATGACGGCTCACCTCGTGATCACTTGGCATCTTGATTATTCCGATAAAGCAAACAGAATAAAATACTTATACATCAAGTTAAAATGAAAACTATGACACTTACCATTCAATGGATTAATCATTTTGATATTGAAGTGATATCCATCGTTTCCTTGCCAAAACATCAGCGGGTATTGTTCAATGTTCATGTTCCGATATTTAAAAAGTAAAATAACGCAGTAATACGTTATTTTACTTTTTGGTAACCAAAAAAACTTGATGATTGCATCTTGATTATATGGACTGACAGCTCACATCGTGATCACTTCACCCAAGCCTTCACTGCGACATGTTTACAGAATCAACCGACCGATGTAGGATCGCTATTTTTTTTAAGCATGGGAAATCATCAAATGACTTCTTCCGTTCTGGGTGGAGCGGAAGGGCGTGAGAGGTCGCCGAAGTATGCTCCACCGTGTCCTCCGGGCGATCCTCACAGTGCTGACACCAGGGCGTGTCCTCCCGTTTAATCCGTAACAGGCACCTCCCAAAACAGCCGTGTCCGGTGAGTGCCTGCGTCAGGAGGAAGGTGAGGACGCCGTGGCGCCTCTCCAGCCAGTGTAGGATGCAGAGGAGCAGATGATATTCTTCAGTTATGGCCAACTACTGTGGGTAGTGTAGTTCACTTGTAAATGTGAATGTTTTTGAACCTTTGTGTTTTTGTAAGTATGTATTACTGCGTTATTTTACTTTTTAAATATCGGAACATGCTCAGATATTTCATTGTATTATTATATTGCCAGGTAACTATTAGTTAGTTTGTAATTTATTTTATTTTTAGTTTTTCTGTTTCTTATATTTCTATGATTTCGTCACTTTTCTGCGCGAGTCGCAAATTACCTTTTTTTTAAATCATCAAATGACTTCTTCCGCTCTGGGTGGAACGGAAGGGCGTGTCAGACTCGTACTGAATAAAACCCATCCGTGTTCCTTCTAAAGCCCTTTGCGTTCCAGGGCCGCGGTGACTCTTTCGAACAAATTTCGCAACTCTAGGAGGAGTCGCAAATTACCTACCGTTTTTCTTTGTTTGTTTGTAACAAGTATTAGTGCACTCATGTTCAGAAAATCATGTCACCACTGGACCATTACATCTAAAATCATAGCTAGAGAAGTTTCACATTAAACTCTATATTTTCGTACAACTGTTCTCTCGTCGTAACATCATAAAGCTTTTACGTGTGCGATAAGAAACGTGGAGTTATGTGTGTCAACTGAAATAAACGGTTTAACCGGATGGGACGAGATTCACTGTAAGTTAACTGTAACTATAGTGAGATATGAGATAATGTGGAGGCTAGTTATTGTGTGTCGGTATGTGGTACGGGCATTTTGTAGTTAAGAAGATAGGTAAGGAGATAAAATGGGGTTATTTATTTATTTACTGTGCCAACTTACAATAGGGATGTGGCCTGGGTTAAAAAATATGATTCTATTTAGTCCGTCAGTTAGATTATCGAAACGTATTGGACACGTATTTTTTATTTTATCAATTAATAATAAAATACGAAGATAAAATGCATCAAAGATAAGTGGGAGCTTGTAACGTCACTTTCCAGTAAAAAGTGTAGGCACTGGTATATTTTTTTATTTTTTTAAAGCCTTTTTCCTTCGTGTATTAAATATTCAAAAAGTATCTCCTTCAATTCATCAACAAACAGATCTAGTTCAGGACTAGATTCAACGAGAAGGTCGAATGCATACAGCAGTCGCGGAATAGATGGGATATTGTACGTCACGTGAAGAGGAAGTCTGCAAGAGGCACCGGTGACAGAAAAGTTGTGTAGAAATCGGTTGTAACGCAGAGGAATGAGCGTTTCCTCATCAATACCATGAGGAAAGTTTTGATTCTAAAAATGGAGGGCTAATGAGTAACGCAAATACCAAAAAAATAATGATCGAAATGACGATGAAAGAAGGAACGGCTACGGAAATGACGGCCATTAGAGAAGACGAAGACCCGCCTACCCCGAATAAAGTGCAATGCCGGACACAAAACACAAAATGTTTTGTGGGCCCACCGCTCGATGGGCATGCGGCAGACATACAGCGTATTGTGATACATTTCGTTTCTAAAGTTCTAAGTATCTTTGAGATTTGTTTTAAAGCTGTCATCATCACTCTCTTGACCTTATTATATTATTATATCCGGCCCGAACTGACCCACTGCTGGCCAACGGCCACCCTCCCTCCCAAGGTGTCCTGAAATCGCGAGACGGGGCCGCGGCAGACCACGAAGGAGAGGCGTGTCAACTTTGTGTGTATGATGTGTGTGAGATTAGCAAGAAGAGGCACAGAACCGGGAATGGTGGAAAGAATGGAAGGAGGCCTTTGGCTAGCAGTGGGACTGTTCGGGCTGGATATAATAAGGTCAAGAGAGTGATGATGAACGCATTAAACCAAGTCATAAAGATACTTAAAACTTTAGAACCGAAATGTATCACAATACGCTTTATTTATTTAACTCTTTAGTCGACTTACTTTGCTTTTAAGAACTGAGTGCAGTTTAAGTCCTTTGAAAATTCGTATTTTAATGAAAGTCTGGAGTCTGGAGTGTCAATTGGCACTAAGCCAACAATAGGTTATTTACCCTATCTTGTGTGTTTATAAAACGTTTAAAGTTCTAACTCTTGTACTTCATTTTCTGCTTTAGCTTCGATTTTTAGATGTTTTTTACTTGGTAGTTGATTATTATCTTCTTTCATTCTCCTTTTAATTTGTGTGTACTTCTTATTTAGGAAAAACTTATACAATTTATTTCTAGTTATTTTCTTAGATAAAGTTTCTGTAATTGATATCTTTATTTCGGTAGCGCATGTCAATCACATAATATAATATAAACTCTTTGACAGGCGTTATCGCTGAAAAAGTCACTTTTTGGTATGGGGTTCCGTTGGTTACCCTTCGGGCACGGAACCTTATTACCAAGCCTCCGCTATCCGCCCATCCGTCCGTCCGTTTGTGTGTCAGTGGGCTGTATCTCAAGAACCGTAATAGGTAGACAGTTGAAATTTTCACAGATTGTGTTTTCCCGTACAAGAAACGTATTTTTTTTTTCGGTTTATAGTATGGAACTCGTGTTGTGAGAGTCCGACTCGCACTTAGCCGGTTTTTCTGTCAGCCAGGCCCTGAGGTTTAGCATTCAGTAAGTGAAGTATCAGGCTTGGACACCGTTTACATATAGTTATTGTACCCACTGTTAAAGTCACTCCAATGCAAATGAAGTAATGGTAGCAACAGACGTTCAGAATCAAACTGACCCGGAATTGAACTTCAGCTCGATCGTATAATTATTGTTGTAAATTAGCCAAATTGTGTTGAACATTTAAAATTTATAGAAGGAAATGGGCGGAGCTTGGAAGGGTTGAACATTCTGTGACTGTGATACAGTAAAGAGTCGTACAGAAGGTGCACTTTGTGAATTCATCCGAAGGTTGTCTTTAAGAAATTGCTATTAGTGATAAGGCCACCCTTTGGGTCACCATATTATGTAATGTTTTTTCTACTATCTTTATTAGAACTCATGTGGTGTCATTGATATTATATAAAAAGATTTTAGTAATGAAAACCTGATCTGTACCTACTGTTTTGTATTGTAAGGCAGTATTTTATGTCTTTTTTAAATGATTTTTATATTATCTCATGATTAATTAATTAAAAAAAAACACTTTTTACTATTGTTTTATAAATTCATAAGGAATTTATAAAACAATAGTAAAAAGTGTTTTTTGCTAATTTTGGTAATTATTTTGTTAAATTTTATAATAATTATTGTTATTGTAAATATTGTGCACATCTATAATTGACATAAACACTAGAATAGGACCTTATATAATTTAATATGTCCATGTTTGTGTTGTTGATGTGCCATTAATACATAAATAAATAAAAAGAGGTAGATATCGCACTAGCGCAAATTGTTCCAGACAAATTCAGATAATTGTTGAAATTTGCCAAATAGCTATCTATCATACGTTTCGTATTATGTATCGCAATCATACGGTAAGTACATTTATAATAACAAAGCAACGATATCTGAACGCCGCTCATTGAGAATGTAGAGTTTCTTTCCGTTATAATATGATTGTGTGGTGTACATACTACAGTTGTCTGTTCTGTTCTAAATTCAAAATTTACCTTGGCTTTTCAGCCTTGGTCAATGAATAAGCATTGCCGTACAACGTGGCAATGCCGCCAGTCTTTTGAGTGCACTTCCAGTCGACAGCGATGCGGATGAATTTTTCGACGCCATATTTTAGGGTTAATTTAGTTAGGAGTTTTTATTTTTATTTCTAGTGTATATAGTTAGTTAAGTATTTATTAAAACAGTTGTGTGTCTATGCAAATAAATTTCCATCTTGCCACATAAAAAAATTGAACAGTCAAATTTAGATGATCAGGAAGATTCTTTTTTCAACTAAGTTGTGGTACTTCTGCATTAGTGTGTATCGTGTGTTTGAGGCGAGTTTTATGGGTCACGATATCGAGTAATGCTTGAAGGCGTACGCTAGTAATTTACAACTTTACTTGTTATTGAAGATAGTGTAGTACAATGGTCCTCTTCTCTGAAAGGCAGTTGAATAAGTAAGTGCCTTCGGATAATGGAAGATGCTTTGACGTAAGCCCAAGCTAAAAATGGTCGCCGTTGAATGTAGAAAAAAAATTGAATTTTGTGTAATCATCTTGTGTAGTCATGAATAAATTTAAAAGTACGATGCATATTCATTTTTTAACATATTTTTGATTTTGAAAAAGTTTATACGTGTATCAATGAATAATGACAAAGACGTATATGGATTTAAGGCTCCGCACAAACGGGCCACCAACCAAATCCCACATAGCGTGTAGTATATTCTTTAGGCTAATGAGAAAACTTCTAATGAGGTGATGTGTCAACCAGAACAGCAATGTGGCTTGATTACAACATAATTTTAGTACAAATACATAAAAAAGTACAAAAACACAAAAATAATACCACAAAAAAACTTGAGAAAAACTTTTCGCCAGCCACCGCCGCTGGCGACAAGCTATTTACGTGATTTTTGACACGTTTTGTATGTAATCGCCGCACACGTGTAGCGATTGGCGTCCACTCCCGACTCAGAATCCGCAACACGCCACCGGTAGCAGCCACTTGTGACTCAGTGTCCACGATATGTCACCGGTGGCGGCCACTCACTACTGCAGACACCAACCACTTTCGTTTGCGCGGTACAAAAGGACGTGACGCCAGTGGCTGTGGTCGGTGGCCCATTTGCGTGGAGCCTTAGAGTCGAAACAAAAGCGCAACAATTAATACTTCATCACCCGATTGTACACCTCCACATAAACACACATCTACCTCCATTCAACCCTTAAACACTTCAGGCGTCGGTCACATTACATATACATACAAGCACACGACATAGGTGTTAACCGCATAAGTCCAAACTTTGCACCATCACTCAGTAACACGGTTTACGAAAGCAGCGTCAGTTTAAATATTAACTGAGCATCGTGTTAGGTGCTCGCTACTTATTAACAGATGTATGTTTTGTAGGGAAGGGTGCAGAAGGTTTATTTGACGGGTTAGAAAGGGAGAATGAGTTTCTTGTTCGAGATCCGACAATGTACGAAGATCTCCGACGACGTACGAAGATCTCCGATGTCGGAAAACGAGTTATGGAACTTAGGATTGGGCAGGACACATGGCAAGATGCGGTATTGACAGGTGGAAAAGGCAGTGTGGTGCAAAGCACTGAGAGGCGTCCAAGGACTGGTAGAAGACATGTTGGTTGTCTGGTAGCGAGATTGTTGCCATCGCTGAATTGACTTTGACTTTGACGTGACTGAGTCAGGGTGGCACAAGAGCGTGGGGTTTAAACAGAAAAAGATAGGCCTATTTTATATAGCTGTTGTGGATGATTACGGTCATGACGAAATTTCTACAGAAGGATTTTGTTGAAGAAACTTATTGATGAGGTTCTTCTCGAACTGTCAGGCAGGCGCATAGTACTCGCTACCGAAGCGTGCGTCTTTGCAGCATGCAAACTCAGGTACAGTGAGCTTGAAGTGAACTATCATTCCACTTTGATAGTACCAATTGACAGCTCACATTATGTTCACTTCACCTAAGTTTTTACGGTGAGATTTTACAGAGTAGCGCTGCTGATGCAGCAATGAGAGTTAAAGATGATGTTGTGGAGTTTCTGCTTACTACCGCCATGCGAAAACACGTGAGTTATGTAGGTGAAAAGAACGAAGGAAGAAAAGATGGTACTTTATGTATCTTAGAGGCTATTTGAATGCAAATAGACTAAAATGTGCAATCGCCGAATGCAATGTCTTGTATAGAATTATAACATCTGACAAATATATAAATTACTGCAGATATATATATATATACATTATTGTATCACTCGTAGTAAATAATTCAATTATTCTGATTTACAAAAAATTGCGATGGATCTGCAGGCTCAGTTATTTTTTGTTCAGAGTGGGCCTTCTACAAATTTATTTTACTCTATGAAAACTACATGATACGAGGACAGCATTATACTGAAGTGATTTGTTAATATGTAATGTGATAGTGCGAGATTTCAAGAAGTTCATAACTTTGAAGTGAAATGCAAATAAACTCGTGGTTTTTTTACACAAAGACTGCTATAAACCTAGATGATTAAAGGTTTTGATCCTTTTAAAGCCTGCTGCAATCTTAGGCCTAATATTAACTAGCTATTGGTCAATCATAACAGCCGGTCGATTCTGCAAACATGTCAAGAAAAACCGGTCAAGTTCATTTTTTGTTCGTCTATATGTCCTCTTTCCATAGACATAGGTATTATCGTGCGACACATTTAAAATAAAAAAAAGACAAAATGGCGGAACCGGCACGATGCCAACCTCCATACAAAAAAAGTTCGAACCCCTTTTAATAAAGTAGTCATGCGGCTAGATTTTTTATGAATAAACCTGTTTATCTTTACAATAAGTGTAGCCAGCAACAAAAAATTATGTATGTATGTAACTCGGGCTGGTTTCCGCAACTCCACGACTAAGCGCGTATTTTTGGACAAATGTGTCATTCCACCCCAGCTCCCCAAGGAAGGCCAGCAACGCCTTGGTGTTACTAATTATCTCACAAAGGGTACCTGGGTTACCGAAGTACTTAGCCCTGTAATCAGCGACTATCGGGCAGCTTAGTAGCAGGTGTGCTGCCGTCTCGTCCTCCTCCATGCAGGCTCTGCAAAGTGGGCTGTCAGTGACTCCTATGATATAGAGGTGTTTATTAAAAGACCCATGGCCACTTGTGATGGCTTTGACTGTACGCAACTGCTGTTTAGTAAGTCTTAGGGCTTTTTTCGTGAAACGGCCATCAATAGAGGGAAGTGCCTCTTTGGCCTGCCTACACTCACTATGGTCAACCCATAGCTTGTGATGTGAACGAAAAATAATTTTGTAAATAGAACGACTATAACCGTTTAAACGCAGCGCAGATGTAATGCGGACGTGACACGGGCATGACGAGTCCCGTCATAGGACATGTCCGTGTCGCCGTCCCATTTACGTCGCGTCACCTCTGTAGCGCGACGCATTATTATGACGCGTGGTTTACTATGTAAAATGTATGCAATATTTAAAAGGAAATTGTTAACGGTAATTTGACATTGCCAGACTTATGAAGGTAAGGTAACATAAGTCGGGCAATGTCAAAATACCGTACATAAAGAGCCCTCCCACAGAGAAGAAGCCTGTTTTCTAGCAGTGTGCTGTAATCCATCACGCCAGTAGATCAGTAAGGATTGGTAGATGTAACATCACCTGCCTAGCCTTTTCCCAACTATATAGGGGTCGGCTTCCAGTCAAACCGAATTCAGGAATCCGAATTCAGTTCTTGCTAAGACTGAAGTCAGATTTATTGGCTTCTGACAATCCGTAACGACTGCCAAAGGTCTACAAATGACAGCCGGGACCAACGGCTTAACGTGTTTTCCGAGGCACGGAGGAAACTCGGTATGTTAAGATGGTCACCCACCCACAGACCCGTACGGCTGATATTCTTTAGCCTCGAGCTCCTCATTTGGTAGAAGTCACATGTCTTTGAATTGTTGGCTCACGCTGGTCTCATCACGTTTTCCTTCAGTTTTGAGAGCAGCGATGGTCATAGCTTTCGAAGTCATACGTCGAACTTCGAAGTTAAGCCTCGCTCGTCGAAGGCAGTCCCTGCCTGGAAACCACCTTAAACCGTTAGTCCCGGCTATCATTCCACCAGAATAATGGCGAGGTCTTCTTTATGGTGTGCGTACGTAAAAGAATAGCACCATCTCATCCCTTCCCGTGGGTGTCGTAAGAGGCGACTAAGGGACCAGAGAATGGGCAGCAGCATTCTCTGTGCATTGCGACAGCTACACTGTCATGGCAAATCCGCCTGCCAAGCGTGGTGATTATTGCAAACCGAGGGGGTTTGCAATAATCACCACGAGGGGGAGGCCCATGTCCAGCAGTGCAGCAGTGGACGTTTTCCGGCTGATATGATGATATTGATGATAAACGGCGAGGGTCCGGTTTTTTAAGAGGCGACTCTGAGCGTGAGTGTTTATGACAACTTTTGTTAGCTGGGGTTTCTACAAAAATAATTGTATTTGTGAATGAACAAATAAATGTCACGGGAAGCTAAATATTGGTCTCATCAATACTAATATTATAAAAGATTTATATTTTTATGTGTAACGAATAAACTTAAAAACTACTGAACCGATTTGAAAAATTCTTTCAGCAATAGATAGCTACATTATCAGCGAGTAACATAGGCTATATTTTATCTAGAACTACGCGGGTGAAACCGCATGACGACCGCTAGTTAGTACATAAAGAGTATAAGTACTTACATCAAAAACAATTCCACTTTAAAACTCCTCAAAACATACTTAGTTAAACTGAGATACTCTTTAACCCCAACATAGCACAGTTCGCGTGTACCTCGACTTAACAACGCAACATTTCGTAGCGAAAGTGCCACTTACCAACTAACTTTATAATTCTGGCATACTTGAAGAGTAATGATGGTAAAACCAGCGTAAGTTTCCTGTGTACCAGAAGTACGGCAGCAGCGCACATAGCATTGTAGTTGCGAGACTTGTTAGAACATGAATTGAAACATGTTTCGGTAATATATAGCAAATGATTGCTATGCTGATAGCATATAATGTTAACGAGGTTATAGCTAATATAATATTATAAAGAGAAAAAAATTGTATTTTGTATTATGTATGTTTGTAATGAATAAACTTAAAAACTACTGGACCGATTTGAATAATTTAACATAGGCTACATTTTATCCCCGTACTTCCACGGGAACGGGAACTACACGGGTGAAACCGCGTGACGTCCGCTAGTATCTAATATAACACACATTAGGACAAGTGACGACCCTGTGATTCCTTGTGTACGAAGGAGGACCCACCTAGACGATCAACAAGTCAGTACAGTAGAGTCGCTTTATTGTTATATATATTGTTTTAACTGTAATGTTGACGTTCAAAAGTGCCTTTTAATGACCTAATTGGAATTAACGTTCTGACTTTGACTTTTGACTTTGATTTCGTCGAGATGCGAGAAGAGCACACAACACACACACCGTTTTGGGAAATACATTCATTGTGCGTTCAGTTAAGGAGTGGAATCGTCCGTCAGTTTTCTGATAGCTCCAATCTCGGGTCTTTTAAGTCCAGGTGAAAAGGTTACTTCTAAGCAAGAGTACTTCATCGTTAACCACTTCATCTGGTGAGATCACCAAATGTGAGTATGGTGTCCCCGTCCAAAATATGGCCCACTTGTTGGAGTGCCCGAAGTGCCCTTACACCTGCACCATTAAGGACCTAATGAGTGCCATAGATAGACTATAAACGTGGCCACCTACTGGGCATGAATTATTTAAACTTTTGAACGTCATAGTCACATATACGTGACAAGCAAGCGCGTGCCCTGTACGCCAAACGTCACAAATTTCTGGCAAAAAGTACGGCGAATTTGTGGTTTGGCGTCGGGGGCACGCCGATGCGTTAATGCTCTGGCGTTCAAAAGGTTAAGGATCATCATCGACTCGAAAAGAAGCTGAGATAGTGGCCACACGCGAGCCTAAAAACAGACTATCATCAATATATAGAAAGTGTAACAGAATAAACGCAATACCTTGAAAGATACAGGAGAAGACGCCCCGGGCGTCGGGAGTTGCAGGGCGATTCCCGGCCACCGTAGGCACGGGCCTGCGGACGGTGAGCTTTGCGGTGGCTCGCTGTCCGATAACCACCAGGCCCGGGTCGATGGTGCGTGCGATGTGTTTCACGCGCGCCTCAAATAGATGTCAGCATAGAAGACGAGGTCCGCTAGGGCGCTCTGGCCCTAGCGGACCTCGTCTTCTATGCTGACATCAGCGACGTGTCAGACTCTTACTAACTAAAACTCATTCGTGTTCCTTCTAAAGCCCTTTGCGATCCAGAGCCGCGGTGACTCTTTCGAACAAATTCCGGAACACTGGCAGGCTCCGGCCCTAGCAGGCCCCGTCTTTTATCCTGACATCTCTTTGAGGCGCGCGTGAAACACAACGCGCCATCGACCCGGGCCTGGTGGTGATCGGACGGCGAGCCACCCAATGCTCGCCGTCCGCAGGCCCGCGCCTACGGTGGCCGGGGATCGCCCTGCGACTCCCGACGCCCGGGGCGTCTTCTCCTGTAGTTCTGTTACACGTTGTATAACACTCTTGCGTTACTGATGAGTGACTGACAGACAACGCAGAGCCGAAACTACTGGTTGCAGAAAGCTGAAATTTGGCATGTCGGTTCCTTAATTGGGGAGTGTAGGCAGCACTAAGAGAATATTTCCCGATATTATTACGGGAACGGAAAAAAAACGGGATATGCGCGTACGAAGTCGCGGGCAAAAGCTAAGCCCATATAAATAAGAAAAATTAATGATTATAAGGCAGAACAAAAAAAAAACAGTTTTACCCTTGAGATTCTGTTTATGAATTCCCAAGTCCTTCTTACCATTCAACATGAACAAAAAGGTACACAAGCTCAAACTGCGCGCTGTTTCTGTAATTATTCAGTACAAATAAAGCGAGGCATGCAGCTTACGATGCAACAGTACTAACGCGTTGCTGCGACAGAATTCAATAGGCCAAATTGCGGAGAGGACAGGCGCTCGCCGAATGGCTAAGTCGACATGTGGTCTAAGCTATAAGCTTCGAGCGACCGAGTAAGCGATGATTTAAATAGAGTATAGTCTATGGCGATGAATGAGATCATTCTGATGTGGTGACATGTCAAAACGTTGTGTTTTGAAAGCTTCTTCAAATGTTTAGCAAAATGTGGTGTTAAAAAATCAACTGCAACAATTTTGTGTACAAGCTCGGTATCATCTAAACAAATTACCCAAAAAAAAAAAAATGTTTTTCAGCGATGTTATTTTTTCACGCTTAAAAGTATTTTTTTATTTTTATTCTAAACAAAGCCTTAAATTTCTTGCAAATGATTTTTTAAGCGAAATGAGGAATAATTTATCATGAATATGAATCACCAACTGGGTGATTCATATTCAGATTATTGTACCATTTGACACTGAAGTTTAAATCGGAATTTTGGGGAAAAAATGTTAGGGTTTTTTCAAAAGGGTTGTTGTGTGAACAAAAGGGAAAGGAAAATTATATTGTGATATGTAAAAAGTTTAAATTATGTTACAACTAGCAGTACATCATCAATAAAATTTAACTTGTTGTTATGCTGACCAATGGTCGTTTTGCGCGGATATGATGCATATTTTCCCCTGATTATTTGTTGGGCTTGTATTTTAATGCGTTTTATTAATCGCAAAAATATATACTTTTAATCGTACACAATAAAAAATCACAAAATGGTCTATAATTTTTCCTTATCCTGTCTCCGCTACCGCTTATTCCTTGTCCCCTCCCACCCAACCGTACACACGAAGACTATAAGCTGTGGGAGGGGGGACAGGAAATTACGCGGGACGAGCGGGGGGCGCGAATCAACGTAACCGCCCTGTTTATTGTAACTCCAGACTTCAGTCTATGCAGGACTACAAAAATACGACAGGCTTCTAGACTAGGATCGGAGTTTGCTTTGAAGCCGTTTTTCGGTGGCTCGGTCGTAAATTAAACACGTTGAGCCGCACAAGGACATACTATTTTAAATTACAGAGAAGATGCTATACATTCTCGTAAAATTTCGTGCATTCAAGCGTTACTATCTTAACTAAATGAAAAATTCAAACGCAACTTGGCGCTTTTTCAGTGTAAATGAAAATGAAAAAAAATCCCCGACAAAAATACTTTAAAAAAAAAAAAAAAAATGTCAATACATTTTATTTCTTGCTTTTTAAAGTTTTTTTGTCGGGGTTTTTTTTTATTTTCAATTTTATTATTACGTTAATACCTATAAGTTAGTAGCTGCGCCCTAACAGGGTTATGTAGGTACTCATTAAACTTGAACAGTGTCTGTTACTGTTTGTAGGTACATTGTGTGAAATAAATATATAAAATAAATTTCAGAGATTACCTATATTTTTTTTATTTTAGAGTGTTCTATTCTATTCTATTCTATAAATTTAATCCGACTGGGCCGAGTGGCGTTCGGAAAGTTGCGTGGTAGCTTCTCGTCTCACATACCACAGTGTCTCAAGACGAAAGTCTACGACCAGTGCGTGTTGCCAGTGATGACTCATGTAACTGAAACGTGGTCGCTCACAATGGGCCTCATCAGAAGGCTTAAAGTCACCCAAAGAGCAATGGAGAGAGCAATGCTTGGAGTTTCCTTGCGTGATCGAATCAAGAATGACGATATCCGCAAGAGAACCAAGGTTACCGTCATAGCCCGAAGGATCGCCAAACTGAACTGGCAGTGGGCAGGGCACATTGCTCGCAGAACAGATGGTCGATGGGGCCAAAACTTTCTGAAGTAGCGACCGCGTACCGGAAGACGTAGCGTTGAAAGGCTTCCCACAAGGAGGACCGATGATCTGGTGAGGGTCGCGGGTAGCCGATGGATGCGAGGCGTACAGGACCGGTTGTTGTGGCGACACTTGGGGAGGCCTATGTCCAGCAGTCCACTGCCTAGTCTTTCGGATGATATGATGATGATGATTCTCCGATTCCACGCTTGTGTAAAATACTTAACAGTTGCAGTAATTTAAGAGACATACACCACGACAAATTGATAAAATTTTGCAATACTATTAGAGAAGAAGAAAGTGATATTTTGTCTTCCAATCCAACCCAACTCAATTGATTTAATTTTATAATAATTAAATGTATAAATTATGTGCTTTAATATTTTTATTTAATTTATAAGTAATGTTTCGTAATTTATTGAATATCTGGTATTATTTTAATTTTAACTTAAATTAATTATTTAAATTGTGTTGTTTTAAAATTTTTAGTTGTTTTACTCACTAACCAAAAATTATCTTAATTCTAATTCATATGAACTTTACGTAGCTTATTTTTCTTTTCATTATAATTGTCTCAACTTGATTTTAAATAGTAAAAAGAAAATATTTTAATTTTTTTTTTAGAGTTAACAATTTGAATAACCACAAATTGTGCGTGAGGTGTTAACCTTTAATTAATTGTTGCACTTGTATAAGAAGATAGAATGTAACTGTGAATGTGATGTGTTAACAATTGTGGGTTAACCAAATAAATAAATCCTACTAATATTATAAACGGGAAAGTTTGTATGGATGGATGGATGTTTGTTACACTTTCACGCCAGAACGGCTGAACGGATCTCGATGAAATTTAGCACAGAGGTAGGTTATAGTCTGGAATAATACATAGAATACTTTTTATCCCGGGAATATGTTCCCTTGGGATAATTTTCGACATAAACGCGGGCGAAGCCGCGGGCGGTAGCTTGTAAATGATAAATTTAATAAACCACATTTTCTCCGTAAATATTCAACAGTCTGCCATTACAGTTATATTTACTTTGATTGCAAGCAAAGAGTATAGTAATAATAGATTGCAAGAACTGAGATTGGAACTTTATGCTTTTAAAGCCGAGGTTAAAAGCATTAAGTCCCATTGTCTCACAGATTTCTTTCTTTCTTTTTTTTTCTAGATTAGTTTCATAGTTATTCGAACTTATTCTTGTTGAAATTAATTCTTTGCTCGGCCTCTTTGTTTGTGTCTTCTTAGTTTCAAAGTATTGTCGTTAAAACCTGCTATGGAATTACTTTTCTAAGAGTTCTTCGTTTGTGTGAGTTATTGTTGTATTCACAGAATGATGAGAAATACTAAGTTGCCTAATCAGTATTTACGTATTTTTTTACTTATCAGTATATGCTTTATTTAATTCTTGGAAAATAATTTGGTAATGATATTAATGGTTTATGAGCCATTTATATCATTACCAAATTATTTTAGATTAGTCAAGTTGTAGCGGCATCAATACCGCCATAAGAAACAAAAAATGAAACGAATGTTGTATGGCAACAAAAAGAACCGCAACGCCATCTATTCAGACAGCGACGAACTACTACAGGATTTCGTTAGTAGTTCGTCGCTGGCCATACGATGGGTTCCGTGCAATTTGAACATAAACAACCATCGGGCTGAAAACTGCCCGACCGGACGATGGATCCTCCCTTTTAAATGGTTTGCGGGACTTTACTCTCTGTACCGCTACTTCTATAAAATCACCGACTTTCGAGCAAAAATACTATCGTAAAATGCAGTTGAAAATATAAAAAACAACATGGTATTGTCTCTGATAATAATTATAAAGTGCATGTAACTATGATGATAGAGGAACTACAAAACCTAGCGTAGCCTTTTCCCAACTCTATTGAGGTCGGCTTCCAGTCTAACGACATGCAGCTAAGTACCAGTATTTTACGTGGAGCGACTGATACCTCAACCACCTAGAACCTAGGTACAGACACCAGCACATCAAGCTACAACAATCCGCCAAATTCCTTTAATTGATTTCCAACTTTATGGCTAAAGCAATAGATTCGAGGTTGATATGGAAAATTTTATAGTTTCGGGTAGCTTGATGTTCTGGCGTTTGTACCACGACAAACCTTGGCAAGACTGGTGTTAGATTTTCTATCTTCTGACCATAACGACTGTCACAGATTTACAATATATAGCCGAGATGTACGTCTCGGTATATAATTTATGGTCACCCGTTCACAGACCGGCTTTAGCAAGAATTGCTTAACCTCGAAGATTGACACATGCGACTTACTTAGCCACGAGCTCCTCAGAAGAATACTGGTGAAAAATATTCCTACATCTGTCTTATCTGGCGTTATTAAACAGAATATTTACAAATGAGTTCAACGGTTACAATAACGAAATCAGTATAATGACATGAGTAAATATTATCATAGATAATATTTATCGGACGTGAATCCCGAATGACAAAGTCCCCGATAGTGAACCAAAATCAAACAAATTTGAAAATGGGAATTTCCAAGATATATTATCTTGGAAATTCCCATTTTGAAATAATAAGTCAAAAAGACCGGATAGAAATAATATTCCTTCTGACCGGACTTTGTTCATGGCGGCTAAACTTAGCGAAGACTACCCAATCCACAGATATATTGTAGTGCACAAATGCGTGCAAAGCACAGCTGCAATATATCACGCACTCTCCGATGGCAGATCAATTCAATATAACCGGAGAGTGATCAGGCCTAGATTTATTGGAAAAATGTGCGACGCAAAACACCGCAAACTACCAAACTATTTCCGGGAAAAAAAAAACGAGGTCAACACTCATCATAAAAAATTGTTTTCTATTGTCTTTTTAAAAATAGGAGCCATCTATCAAAGAGATCGTAAATAAAGAACATATAAAAATCAGCATTTAGTGATACGTAAAAGCTAAATATCTCAAATATTTACTAAACATAACGATCATATTTTTTTCTCATCCTATTGGACAATGGCCATGCTCACATGGACAATTGGACCCTCCCGGTTAAATCGTGACCTAGATTAATTATCTGCTAGCTACTGCCAACGGCTTCGTCCACCTAAATTTCGGAAATTGTCTAAAGGGAACAAACTCCCGTGATTAAAGTAGCTATTCCAGAATATAATCTATCTCTGTGCCAAATTTCACCCAGATCCGTTCAGCTGTTCTGGCGAAATCCATCCTTCTAAACTTTTGCATTTATTATATTATAATCAAGAAGTAAAATTTGAATTTGTCTTATTTTTCTTGGCTATTCAGTAATTTTTATGATGATGTGGTCGAAGTTGGAGCACGCTTGCCTAGAAGTAACCTATTCACTCTTGACTTAAACACTCCCAGGTTGTAGCTATCAGGAAACACAGACCCTGGCAGGTAATTCCACTTCTTAGCTTTACGCACAATGAATATGTTCCCAAAACGTTTTGTGTGTGGGTGGGATGTCCACCATGTACCGGTTGCAGTAAATTCGAAACTCATAATCAGTGCACAAAATATCTACCTATTATTTTAATACGTTTGTAAACCATCAATACCTAAACCACAAAGTACCCATTGCGCCACAATACCAAATATGTATATAATTCTTCCGTATTAACATGAATGACTAAGTCTCCCGTTTAGTTTTCATTCGGGGACTGAGTCATTCGGGATTCACGTCCGATAAGTGGACAAAAGAAGTGTGCGTACTACTTGTGCCACATAATAGAACGGTACAGAAGGCACCATTCAATGAGTCAAAATACTCGCACGCACACATAGACCCGACCGTGCGGCGAGCTCAAACAAATCTTTTCAATCTCGAATAAATAAGTGGTACTAAAGTAACGCAACGTGTTCAAGAGATGATTTTTACTATCATAATGGAAGTACCTAATGTCCACTGACATAAAGAACACATTAGATTAACGATTGGTTATACTTCGAAAATGTATTCTTATACCCCATTAAATACGCTATATCGTTAGTAGATATTATGGGTATCAAATTAATAATGTTTTTAACAGAGTTAATCATATTTTTCAATGGCTCTTTTTCCCTCGTTCCTTCAAATAACAAACGCGAGTGCATTTAAAGTTAGTTAACATGATGCGTTTTTATGAGTGCGTGCATTTTCGATTTTGTATAAAGTCGACCTTCTGCATCTGTGTCATGGTGCGTTCGTCACACTCTCGGACTAGTGCCTAGTGCTAGTGACCAGTTTGATGACGTCTCACCTACTGTCATCAAATAGTTAAGGTACCTACATGTGTACTATAAAAGACATGCGACTCGTCTAGACGGCATCACATCACTATCACGTTCATCAAAATGAACATTACCGGAACTTTGGTGTTACTACTGGTATTCGCTGTATTCAGAGTCCACTCTGAATGTTGCGGCAGGACGGCCATGTTTTGGGCAGCAGATAGTTGTTACCCATACGAAAAACATTATTACATGCTTACGAACAATGAAAGCGATCTTCTGTCCGATATGATGTTACCTAATCGCTGTATCGCAAAGATCTGTGGAGATGGGAAAAAACCGACAGGAATGTACTGTGGTAAAGGAAAATGCAATGTATTCGGCTGCAACTGTGATGGTGGTTGTATTCCAGGCGATGCTCAAGAAAACTTCAGGAAAATAACTGGTATTAACGCTGACGGAGGCTTCCATATTAACGACCCTACAACTTGGTACAAAAAGAAGTAAACGTTATTTATGAAAACGATTCAATAAATGATTTTGTAATTATGAAGAGTATTTAATTTCGCTACTCCACTTAATATATATCTATAGATATCTTTTTTATTATGGTTTCCTTTTCAAATAATTTATTTGTCTGTCTACCTACTCATAGCATACAATTAAGGTACCTCTACTTAAGGGACGGGCCCAGCATCTTTAACACAAGTTGTCTTGTCAACTTAGCAAGGGTGCTGGTGTCGCCACGCAATTGTATACCCTATTTACCTGGAATTATTAAATGTACAACCATGTGTTTCATGTAAAATCTAAAGCTTTAATGCAAATAAATTATTATTATTATAATTTAATATTTCCTCTTTGCCGCCCCTTTGCTTCTATAACCCACACTTTTGAACGATAAAGTAGTTCATGGCACTCTTTGCAATTTTCTATAAGAAATAAAATTTTCAAAAATATGCAAACAAACAGTATGTCAAATAATTTGACCTCTTTGTAATGTTGGTGTGGCAGTGGGCAAAGCACTTTGCTCGCAGAACAGATGGTCGATAGGGTCGAAAAGTTCTGGAGTGGTGACTGCGTACCGCAAGACGCAGCGTTGGCGCGGCCACCTACAAGGTGGACCGATGACCTGGTGAGAGTCACGGGTAGCTGATGGATGCGAGACGCACTGGACCGGTTGTTGTGGCGACACGCGCGGGGAGGACTCTGTCCAAGAGTGGACGTCTTTCGAATGGTGATTATCATGATAAATGTTGGTGTACAGTTTAGTTAATATTTAGTGCACCTAATAATGATAAAACTGAGATAGGAAATCAACTCCAACCCGAATTAATCGGGTCTGAATTGCGACGTCTATACCAAATATCATGTATCGGGCTGTTGCCCACCCGACACAACAACCGTCTGGTCGGAGGATCCCCCCATTACAGTAGAGGTGTGCGGGACTTTACTATCTATTCCACATACCTCTATATTAACTCATTCATGAAATTCAATAATGCAGCTTTAGTTTTCAACAGTATCGGGCTCTAGACTCCTTTGAGTGTTTTTCGCTATTCCTCATAATTTCGGATTTGGGTATCCAAGCCCACTCAAATAGAGAATACTTGAAATAGAGAATACTTAATGCCTTAGCATTAAGTCTGCCATTGTAGCTTTGTGCTTGAAGTTTAAATAAATCTATCTTATATATAAAATTTCACCCTTCTATCACCAACCCCTATTTTTTAATAGCGATATTAGTACTGTAATTATTTTCTACACTCGACGGTCGATAATTGATCATTAACACTCGATCAGTTATTCTTGACTATTTATTAGAAAAATAAATAGAACTGTAAAAATTGTTTAGTGTTGGGAAGCCTTTTTATTGAGGGAGGCTTTAGGCTATATAACATCACGCTACGGCCAATAGGAGCCGAGCATTCATGAAAAATGAACGAAGTTGCGTGGGACAGCTAGTATATATACAAAAATGAACCCCTATTTCTCCTGGTCACGCTATAACTTGAGAACGGCTTGGCCGAATTGGCAATTTTTTTTTGTTTTGTTTGCCAGATTACAGGAAAGGTTTAAAAACAAAAAAATAGGTAGGTAGGTATGTATGTATGTAGGTAGGGTAGGTACGTAGGTGGGGTAGGAAAGTAGGGTAGGGTAGGTAGATAGGGCAGTAGGGTAGGTAGCGGTTGAAGGGAGGTGACGGGAGCAAAGCCACGGGCACAGCTTGTAAATAAATATAAAATTCAACCTGTGTACATTTATAACATAAATAAATAAAAATAAAAGTGATTTATCAAATGCATAGGTAAAAGCAAACTTTATCTACCTTTAATTTTTTTGACTTTTTGTCTGTCAGTCTGTCTGTTAATTCATCTATGCTCTGGCTAATGTCCGAAAGTCTCTAGCAGATAGTCATTCACTTGTGGATTTTATAAGGAGTTCACAAAAAGTTCCGTGCAAAAATACCCCTTTTTTTAAATATGGGAAATCATCAAATTAATTCTTTCGCTCTGGGTGGAGCGGGAGGGCGTGTCAGACTCTTATTGACTAAAACCCATCCGTGTTCCTTCTAAAGCCCTTTACGTTCCAGGGCCGCAGTGACTCATTCGAACAAATTCCACAACCCTGGCAGGCTCTGGCCCTAATGAGCCCCGTCTCCTATGCTGACATCTCTTTGAGGCGCGCGTGGAATACAACGCGCCATCGACCTGACCGACTGGTTGTGACTGGACAGCGAGCCACCCAACGCTCGCCGTCCGCAGGCCCGCGCCTACGGTGGTCGGGTCGCCCTGCGACTCCCGACGCCCGGGGCGTCTTCTCCTGTAGCGGCGGTTAGGGCGAAGGCCTTGCCTTTCCCTCACGTGGTCCGCCTTCTCCTTCGCTAGCATTACTGCTTCGCAGAAGGAAGGACCGCTTCCCAAGCCACATCGCACCGGACCATGGATTCAACCAGGGCCGGACGCGAGAGGTCGAGAAATTTTATGAATAAGGCTTCATAAAAACGTTGTTTTTTTTGTTTTATTTAATATGGGTTTGCTCTTGACTCTAGTCTAGGTCATAGATACCAGAGACAAAGTCGACGATGGAGCGAGCTTTCCCAGAAGAAGCCTGTTCACTCTAATTTTGAAGAGATTAGGGTTGTATGCGTTCGGAAACACAGACGCAGGCAGAGAGTTTTACTCCTTTGCTGTGCACATTATAAAAGACGTTTGGAAACGTTTCGACTGTTGTAACCATTACATAGCTAAAATACTGGTAAGAAGGTTCTTTATTCAAAATTTTCTATGGAGAAATTTAGAATCTCTTAAACAGTTTTTTAACTTAGTAATATTTAAAAAGTTGTTTATGGAAGAAGGGGTTCAGTAAATGTTACTATGAGGATTAAGGAAGTAAATAAAAAACACAATGTTGAAAAGAAAATTGCGATTTATTAATCAGTAAATATCGCATCTACATCAATCCCAGTTAGTTCACTGACGCTTTCACGTGCATCGCCTGGAATACAACCGCCACTGCATTTGCAGCCGAACATGTTGCATTTGCCTCTGCCACAATACCATCCGTCGTGTTCCTTCCCATCTCCACAGACCTTGGCGAAGCAGTTAGGAGGTCGTACGATTTCAGATACCAAATAATATATTGCACGAGCTTTGGTTGAGTATGGTATCGGGATTTCGTGTCCGTATGGGTCACAACTATCGGCACTCCATGTCAGTATTGATCTATAGCAGCATTCAGAGTGGACCCCGAATACCGCAAATACAAGTACAAACACCAAAGTGCCAGTAATGTTCATTTTGATGAACTGGATTGTAATGTGATGTTGTCTAGGAGAGAGGCATGTCTTTTATAGTACTGATGAAGTTGTGGGTACCTAAATAATACTCGTATTTCCTGTTTGATAAAAGCCAGTGTGGTTAAAATTTTGAATCGTCAAACGAATAATAATGATTTATGTACCAGCCCGGGAGTGTTTAGCATTGAAGTTTTAGGCGCAGAAGGTCAACTCCATACCATAGCCGGGTTACCGGGTTTATGTCTAACTTTTACGCAGTCCTTACTTTCAAAATCTGAAATGTGCAGTACCTTGAAATAAAAAAAAGCTGAGAGTAAATTTTCCTCCGAGCATAAAATTCGAAACTTCTACTTAAAGACCTTTCATGAGTAGTTTGGACTTCGTCATAATTATTATAAAATAGTATGAGATTTTTTTTTAATATTTTAAAAAGTTTATTTTTATGTTTTCAATTAGGTAATATTTAAAAATGTAATCCATATGTACATAAAAGTGAATAAACGAAATAATAATAAGTCTCTTTATTCTCAGGCTACTTTGGCCCATAGATGCCAGCCCAGCCTTTTCCCAACTACATTGAGGTCGGCTTCCAGTCAAACCGGATGTAGCTGAATACCGGTATTTACCAAATACAATATTACAATATACATTATATATAAAATTCTCGTGTCACATCATGTTAGTTACCATACTCCTCCGAAACGGCTTGACCGATTTTTATGAAATTCGGCCAATATCTATTTTTCATACCCCTAAGTGATAAGGGTTGTCCAACCCTAACATTTTTTTATTTTGTTTTATAATGTGGCATTAAAAATACATACAACCCCTATTTTTTAATAGCGATATTAGTATAATATATAATTGATATAATTGATCATTTACCACTCTATCAGTAATTCTTGACAATTTATTTGGTAGAACGCACTAATCCTAGGAAGTCTATTTATTGAGGAAGGTTTCATGAAAAATATGACGCAGACGAAGTTGCGTGGGTCAGTTAGTAATATATATATATAGTATTATAATACAGTTTGCACTACGTGACCCGACAGTTGGTATTTCATAGCTATCATAAATATTTCCACACAAGTAGCTGGTTCTAGATAAATTATGTCAAAAACCGTTTTTTTTTATTTGAGATGAGTTTGCTCTTGACTCTAGTCTATGCGTCCTGGTGACCCTGCCAGACCCTCTAGGTCATAGACATGTAGCGGCATCAATGCCGACACATGAAAAACTAAGAAACAAAATTTGTTCGGCAACAAAAAGAACCGCAGCGCCATCTACGACGATCTAACAACGAAAACCTGCATCGCGCAAGCAAAGTTCTCCGTGCGATTTGAACATATACAACAGTCTGAATATCAACTTCGGAGGACGCTCCCATTTTCAGTGAAGGTAAGCGGGACTTTACTCTCTGTTCCGCACTTTTTGAAACCGCGGGGCTGCCACTAGTACACAATAAGTATATGTTATCATGAGGATTAAGGAAGCAATTAAAAAAAAAACTATTAAAAAGTTGATCACGGTTTATTCTATAACTACGTAAACACCAGACATATCAAAATTGACCTAGTAATTTTTTCCGTATGGGTAACAAGCATCTGCAGTCCAATACATGACCGTTCTACTGCAACATTCAGAGTGGCCCCTGAACACAGCAAATACAAGTGCGAACACCAAAGTGCCAGCAATGTTCATTTTGATGAACTGGATTGTAATTGATGCGGTCTAGACGAGTCACAGGTCTTTTATAGTACGAATGCAGTTATGGGGTACCTAAATAATACTCGTATTTCCTGTTTGATAGAAGCAGGTGTGGTTAAAATTCACCTCGTCAAACGAATAAATGAAAATGATTTAGGTACCAGCCCGAGAGTGTTTAGTATTAAAGTGTTTTTGGCGCAGAAGGTCGACTCTATACCATAGCCTGCTTACCGGGTTTATGTCTAACTTTTACGCTGTCCCAACTATACAAATCTAAAATATGCAGTAGGTACCATGAAATCAAAAAAAAACTTGGAGTAATTTTTTAATTTTAAGTAATTTTGAGAAGACATACAATTGTACAGTGAGGATACTATAAATATTAAATTAAATTAAGTCTTAGGATGGTTACAATCTAATCCATTACGTTTCCACGTATAACAAAAATAAAAAATGGTACAGTGAAGATACTTTATAATGTATAATATATGTCACCGGAAAAAAGCAAACTCCGTAAGATTATAAAATAATTTGAGAGATTGTAAACTCTCGATAAATTGTCAACTGAACATTTGGAATACTATTTTACGCATCAAAATTTTAAAGTCTATAATCTTCCAAAGTCATTCCGAGAAATTGTGGACTGACATAAAATGGCAACCAATCAGGGCTCTCATTGGTTCAGAGAAAACAAAGACCAAGTTTCTAATTTAACTATCACACCAAAACAAATAAATTGTAGACCAGACAGCAGGCTGATTGACATCTATTAGTAAATTAATTAAATGTGTAATAATGTAATAAATTATAGTAAGTTTATAATCAAATGGTAATCTTCACGAAATGATATTAAATAGTTTCGCCTACTACAGAAAAACGATACGTTCAAACCATGCGAATACTACACTGCAGCTACTCGGCAGGCTGACTCGCACGCTAGCTCGCACTATGTAATCTAGCCATTAAGTGAAGTGAACTGTCATTACACTTCGTGTTCATTTTATCTAAGTTTACACGGTGAGATATTTACAGAATCGCACTGCTGTATTCTTTGTGTGCTGCGCCTTCGCACGTTCATCAAATTCAAAATGGCTGCGGTCTTCTGAGAATAATATTTCATTTATTAATCTCTATAGAGAAAAAGAAAATCTATGGAATATTTTCGATAAAAATTACACTAGAAGGCAATCCGAGGATCTGTCTACTGTCTAGTTAGCAGCTTGTACTGTGTAAACTAGCCATTAGTGACGCTCGCCTGTTTTCGTTATTTGTACGAAGTAGACTTTCTGCCATGTACAATATACATTGTGGTACAAATAGTTACAACTATTTTTGAGTAGAGCGAAGGTACTTTCACGCTAATGTCTGTTATTTCCTTATTTCATGTTTATGTACTGCTCGCAAAGATAATATCGGACGTGACACCCGAATGACAAGTCCCTCCCTGATTTAACAAACGTTTTGGTAAAGGAAAACCCCAGGCTTGGTCTTGTGACGCACTAACCCTGGCCACATATTTAGGTACCCATGGTACTGATAGGTACACCTACTTGGATTTGCCTCGGTTGGTCTAGTGGTTGCCTCGTTTGCAGAGCGAGGGTCTTGGGTTCGATTCTGCAGTTAGTTTTGGGTTTGTCGAAACGGCATTTCTCATTACAATCCGGAGTTTAGAAGTTACTAGTGTGACACTCCTTTGCTTCGGAAAGCACTTGAAGCGAGGACGTTGGTCCTGTGCCTATCTCTTTCCAGTAGCGTCGTATTGTCACCCCATCGTATTTTGAGAATGATATGGAGAGGGAGTGACTGTTTTGCACAAACATGTGTGACTGTGTGTGTACTAAAACATCTCCCGCGTCAGCGACTAGTCTTCGTTGAGATTGGTCGCCATGACCGAAATCCGTTTCAAGAACGTTATAAATGCATGTAATTAAATTAAAATTTACCGATGTAAATATGCTTGCTTTAAAATCTCGCGAGCCAACTCCTAGTTTCAGAAAATTATAAATGAACAGAAAATATAAACATCAACTTCATTTGCACGGAACATCATTTAGCGAAGTTGGTACAACACAAGAAAAAAGTCAATGCAAACTAAAACATTTAGACAAGTGCAATAGGAGATAAGGTACAATAACCAATAATAATAAATAATAATAAGGCAAATTAACCTCTAACCAGTATGAAAGAAAGTCGATATTCGCTTCTGTCTGTTTTTACGCTTAACAACGCATTGGATTCTGATTTTGATTCAGATTTGACTTATAGAAAGAATGATGAATGAGGTTTGCGTATTTTATTTGCACCTAAGCAAAGACGGGCTGGGTCGCTACTCGCTTATACAACGTGTAACAGAATAAACGCAATACCTAAAAAGGGGTCAT
The DNA here is from genome assembly GCA_002192655.3 of Mamestra configurata. NCBI lineage: Eukaryota > Metazoa > Arthropoda > Insecta > Lepidoptera > Noctuidae > Mamestra > Mamestra configurata. The sequence continues at coordinate 1,142,758 of NDFZ01005471.1, forward strand.
TGTACTTATCATTATGAACAACTTTTACTATGGGAGTAACTCCGAAATCTCGAAAAAATCAGCTGTTCGGTACATTTTGTCGAGATGTGCGCACAAAAATGTGGGGCAGTCGATTTTTTTTCGCGATTTCATTGTTAGTCTTATAGTAAAAAGTGTTCATAATGATGAGTACTATGACCGTTTTCAAGGAATTGCGTTTTATTCTGTTATACGTTGTATTTTACACAAATCCGATCAGGTCGGCTTCCAATCTAACCGGATGCAGATGAGTTCCAGTATCTTACATGGAGCTATTGTCTATCGGACGTAAAAGAATAGCACTATCCCATCACCTCCCGTGGGTGAGGTACGACTAAGGGACTCACCAGAGAATGGGCAGCAGCATTCTGCGTGTTTTGCAACAGCTACACTGCAATCGCCAACCCGCGCTGCCAAGCGTGGCGATTATGGCAACCCCCCTTTGTCGGGTGAGGCTTATGTCCAGTAGTGGACGTCTTTCGGCTGATATGATGATGATGACTGCCTATCTAACCTCCAAATCAATTGACAAGTCTGTAGTCAGATTTCTTGGCCTTTGACTGAACAACTGTTACGGATCTACAAGTGACAGTCAGAACCAACAGCTTCTTAACGCGTTTTTTAAGGTATGGAAAAATCTCGATATTTTCAGGTGTCACCCGTCCATAGACTGACTGAGGTCAGTCTATGCAAGCGTTGCTTAACCTTGTAGATCGCCTCGTACGGCTGTACACCATTTATGCTCGGAGACATAATTAGTTTGGTTTACTTGTTAATGCTTGAGTTTGTCTATTTCTGATGGCTTAATGGAGTGTGCTAGCTACCAAGTGTCAATTAATTTCGATACCAGAAATTTCAATTGACGTAAGGGACACTTACCCAAAATGCCAAATTGCCCCTACGATAATTAACGTAAGGTTCATTTACGCAAAATGCCAAAATGTCCCTTACGTCAATTGATATTTCTGATATCGATTTCATTTCATTTGATTTAGTTTGAATATTTTATTTTTCTGTGTCATGTAATGTAAAATACTTTGCATACTATTGTATAAATACAAGTTTTTAAAACTTAACAGACAAATGTGTTGCTGGGGAGTTAGTTGCGCCACTTCTTCTTCCCAGCTATAACTGTAGGAAGTGGTGACGGGCGGGCGTTTTGGGGGACTGTATTTATGTAGAACGTTGACGTTCAAAAAGAGCTGGCACTCAGCCTAATTTGAATAAATGACTTTTGATTTTGTTATTTCTGTTAGCCGTGAGCACGAAATCCATCGCCTCTCAAAGTAGTCAACTAACGTATAAACAGACAAACAATTTTGTACGAGAATTTCTGTTGTTTAATATTCAAGCCCGTATGTCACGAGCGCGTGCATTCGACACTTGGAATAGAGGTGTTCCGTGTTCCAATTAGTGGCAGACGGACTGGCCTACCTAATTCCTATTAGAGCTGCGCCTGCTCTTCTAAGCGAATTGTTTGAAGTCGGTCGTCGGGTACCTACGTGACTACGTTGTACCTACGGTTTTGATGAGATTTTAAGTGAATATTTTAAGGATCTGGCCGACAAAAGCGAGAATGAGACAATGTAGGTATTTGTATATAACAATTTTTACTGTTAAATAATTATAATTTTATCTACACTAATATTACAAAGAGGAAAAATGTTTATTTTTGTGTATTTTTGTAATGAATAAACTCAAAAACTTCTGTGCCGATTTCAAAAATTCTTTCACCATTGAAAAGCTACATTATCAGCAAGTTACATGAGCTATATTTTATCCCCGTATTCCAACGGCAACGAGTACTACGCGGGTGAAACCGCGTGACGTCCGCTAGTGTGAAATAATTTTGTACGAAAAAGTTTGTCACAATGTCGCGTCGTGCAGGTCTGCGAAAGCCTTCAAGCTCAATCATGAATTCTACAAAAGAAAGTCACAACTTCATACTACGATACCATCCACCGCTTATAATTTTATGATACCCTAGTACTTTGTATTTACAGGGTAACCATCATTTATTCAAATAATCAAAATTAGAATACTCAACGAACTCTCTTAAAAAAACACAAAGTAAGATAATTTGAAACTTCAGAATCGCAGATGTTAAAAACAATTGAACGTAGATTTCAAACTTTATTGCAGTGATATTTCGCGATACTGTATAGGTAGATACCTTCCACCACATATGGTACTCTAGTACTTCAGAACACTCCAATTAGGCAAGCTCGTCGTACCTGCACTCGTGTCAGATTTCAACTATAAAATAGCGAATATATCACAGTGCAATTATGAACCGTAGATCAAGTGTGAACAAACTTTGGTGGGAATAGCTGGATCGATGATTTGGCGTCCTACTATGAAATGCCAATGTCATCATGATTCTGAAATGAAAAAGAGATTTGCATCTTGTATAGCTCCGTCTCTCTCTCACATCAGAATGAAGATGGTTTTAACCCTTAATCTGGCAAGAGAAAAAAATCTTAAAATTTTATTTTTTTTATATATTTTTGTCATCGTTAGATGTTTCTAAAACCAGGAAAAATAATTTAAAAAATCTAGTATATCTCGATTTTGAGAAAATGCATGTCCAGTATACAGGACATTGCTAGGTTCTCCATAAAGTAACTATAAATATCGATGTCCAGTATATTGGATATTGCCGAATTAAGGAATCGTTCGAGAATTTTTATAAAATCTTTATTTATGCAATTATAAAATAAACAAAAATAAAATGCGTGTGTATAATGAAAATATTTATTGTTGTACAATTTTAAAATTTAAAATGACATTATTGTTATTTATTTGGCTTGTATAAAACATAAAAAGTGTAATTCTTCTTAGTATTTTTTTTTTAAACATTTGTAATATCTAAGCAAGAGTTTATAATATCTAATCAGTCAAACTTTTCTAAAACAATTAATAGTTTCACTTACTTGCTATGGTAATCATAAAAACAATTTCTCTTACGTACTAAACACAACCTTTGATTGATTGAACATCAGTCTTATTTTTGGTGCAGTATTTACAGCGACCATAGGATTGTCCAAAGCGCGGCCAATGCCCTACGCCGTCATAACGGACGCTGTCATCAGTTCATATATTTTCTTATGGATAATCTAGATCTCCCTTTATTTTGCAGCTCTCTAGCTAATTGACAGCCAAACAGCTTTAACGGCATATGCCTTACTGCCAGCCGATTACAATTTCTTCGGTATAATAACCAAGCGTTATTTGTACAAATGTCGATCATTTGAGCAAGAATGGCAGTGTACCAGCGTCGATTTTTGTAAGTAGCCCGATATAGTGCTATGAGCATGTCGGCAAGGTCGACACTGCGTAGAGGTTTGTGTTATGGACTATATCTTGGAGTATATCCACAGAAAAATATTTATGAAAATAAACTATAGGTCAGTCGTCGTTAGGCATGTCAAAAACAAATTCACAATCCTTTATTTCAGCCTTGTGCAAGAACTTGCCTTTTTTCCAATTGTAATTGGTTGTCTTACGCTTTTTTGATTTGACGTGTCTAATGCGAGTGTTGGTATTGACGGGTTTTTTTTTTTTTTGACCTGGTATTTACAATATTAGGTGCCGGTGATATGTCCATTGTCCAGCACAGACTGGCACCATCAATTTCCTGGCCATTGTGCAAATCTGGTTCTTCATCTGAGCTGGTCTGGCCTTCTACGTCCGATAGAGCGTTAATTGGTGGCACTAAAGCTAATAATTTTGAGGCACGTGATGTTTTTTTGAAGGCCTGTAAATAATAATATTGTTATGTATCATATATAACATATAACATACATAATATAGATATTAGTTCATAATATTATACTAATTGTTAGTTGTCTGTCTCATTGGCAATGTCCAGTATACTGCACATCACAAAACCATACTAAACCCTCGAGAACCCGGCAATGGGATGTATACTGGACACACAAGTTTCGCAGAGCATAACGAAAAATCTATAAGTAATATTATGATTTTAGTATACACGTTCATATAAAAATACGTTACGGAATATACAGGAAAGAAATAACTATTTATTTTAGAACATTAAAAATAAACAAATCGAGACTTACCGAGAGCGGTCGTGACGCGTTCATCCTCCCTGACGTTGCGGCGACGACTGATCGGCCGAGCGCACGTGCTCATTGACAGTTATTTTTTATGCCATAATATAGGACATAACCAAGTTATTCCATATATAAAAAAAACTAATATTTTTAAAAATAATGCTGTAGATTTTTTTTAAGTCGATGTCCAGTATACTTCCCACTGTCGAATTAAGGGTTAAGACATCATTGAAGGGCCTCATGAGCAAGCCGTGGCGATTCGTTGAATGTGAGAAGCACATGACCGGTCAATGTGGCAACGCTTTATTTCGCGTATTTCGCTAAAATGATGATGCTTATAATTTCGACTGTGGCCGTTGGCTTTCGCAACTAGGATACATGATATATAATTTCTTTTCATACGTGCTATTTGATATATTTAATGACAATCACTTATAATCTGTAGGTGGGGTGTATGTGTCATAGGTTGACGAATAAAACATGCCTAAAGCCGCCATTGTCATAGTTTTTTTTTGCACATAGTTTTAATACATTTTTTTTGATTTTTTTTTTTTTAACCTGCTAAAGGTTTTTGCATAAAGCATAAAGATATTTTCATAGCATTTTTATAGAAGATAGTTTAACGACCGTATTCCCTTTTAAAATCCATCCAAAGATTATCTTTAAAAGATCGCTCGTAGCGATCAGGCCGCCCATTGTGTCACCCTTTTTTTTCGTGTGTGGCGTTTCGCAGTTCAACCTATAAGGTTGTCGACTGCTTAACCGGGCTTGCCTGTGGTGGCCTTAATATAATATTAAAACCTCCAGCCAGGGCTTATAAAAAACTTAAAAACTAAGCAACTACACGCTAAGGGGTACGGGCCTCGGCTTAGGGCGTCGCTGGGGGAGGACAGCTAGAGACGGGCTGGATCGAACTAGAATTACTATTAGGGGGCGAATTTAAGACTACAGGCTCAGCGGCGCGGGCTGGCTCGAGCAAGGGTCGGGGCGGACCATTGTGTCACCCTATGTAATGTTTTTCTTCATCTATCTTTTCTATAACTTATATGGTGTACATAATAAAGAGTATTTATTCTATTCTATTATAAACAAAATGTTTGTTAATTCCGCTTAACTCAGTTGTGATACTGTTTTAGATTTCCACTGTGGAATTTATTAAGGGTTCTTTTGTCTGCATGCAGTTCTGGGAATTCATTGTGCCCTCAAGCTTTAAAAAGTGACATTGTTTGTTTAAACAAATTGTTTTAGTGACGGTGTCGTAGATTTTGTTTTGTCGTAATTGGAATTGAATGTTAGTTGTGTTGTTTATGGTATTGTATGGCTTGTTGCCATCGCGGGTACCGGTATATACTGCCGGTCGATTCTGTAAACATGTTGAAATTAAGGCTTGGGTGAAGTGATCTCGAGGTGAGACGTGTAATCAAGATGGAATGACAGCTCTTTTCGTGATCACGTGACATCTTAATTATATGGGTTGACAGCTCACCTCGTGATCACTTCACCCAAGCCTTCACATCGACATGTTTAATCATATCACAGTGAAAACTTAGGTGGAGTGAGCTTGAAGTGAACTGTCATTCTACATCTCTGATTGGATGGATTGAAAGCTCACTTCATCCAAGTTATCACAGTGAAATTTTTACAGTGTAGCCTGACAGAATGACAATTGGAGAGACATAGGAGCCTCTTGGAGATGGCAGAGAGCCCTATGCACAGCAGTGGGGTAAGTCGGTCTTTGGATGATGATGCTGATATGGCTTAAAGTGTTATGTTTAGAACAACAAAATTACAAATTGTCTATCCTTATCAAATAAAATTTCCCTTAACCAATAATATACAACATGTCAAAGAATAAATTAATACAAATCTTGGAAAGGGGCTATTCTACTCATAACGATGAACAACTTTTACTGTGGGACCAACCTTGGAATTTATATCTGCTATACAGTAAAGAAAAAATATCAAAACAAAAAAAACGACCGCAAATTCCAAAAAAAGTTTAAAAAGATTACTTTTCGAAGTCTGATGCAGTTGGTAGTATCAAATTTGAGATTGAGTTAAAATAAATAGAAATACAGAAAAAAGAAAGAAATACAAAGTATTTGTGATATATGACTGGCCTGTTGGTCGAGTGGTTAGTGATACTGACTGCTAAACCGGAGGTCGTGGGTTCGATTCCCAGCCAGGACAAATCTTTGTGTGATGAGCATGATCATTTGTTCTGTGTCTGGATGTAATTTGTCTATAATATGTATGTATTTAGAAATATATAAGTATGTTTATCAGTTGTCTGGTTGCCATAGCACAGGCTCTGCCTAGTTTGGGATCGGATGACCGTGTGTGAGTTGTCCCAAGAAGAAGAAGAAGAAGAAGATTTAATTGCCACAAAACGTAATACCTACCCACATACATAATTTTAGTTTTCTTAAACTAAACCCTAAACGGTAGTGTTAGTAGTTCAAAAAATGCCACCAAATGCATGAAACTGCTTGAAAAGTGCATTGTTTGGAACTTTTTAATATACATATTTTTAGGACGAGTTTGAAAAAAGTCAAAGTTTTTTTTGTTTTTATATTTTCCATTACTGTATAGCAGATACAAAACAACACCCTTAAATATGACTCCGCACTTCTAGAACAACCTGTATATAGGGAAGCAATCGATTTATTATACCGCGCAAATGAGTTAAATAAAACCCTTTTTAGGATTTCCTTTTACACTATTAAATATATGAGTAGGTACTAATAGATAGATTACACGTGACCATGACAGTACACATGACAACCTAAACTATTATTTATCACTCATTTAAATAGGACAATATGTTAAGGAAAAAAATATTTGTGACTCATTCCATTGTATACTTGTAAGAGGTATAAAAAAACATTTGCGTTTACCACAAAATTCTATGGCAAAATATTTTTCAATATTAAAACACGTTGTCACGTTTTCGCGGTCTGTGGGTGCCTTTTAGGTAATTGGAAGCACGTTTGCGTTTATCTACCCATTACAGCAAACTGCAAGACGCACTGCAAGTTACCATCCCTACCTTGTTGCTATTCCACCAATTCGCACTAAACGTTACCAAACGTCTTTTATAATGCGCACAGCAAAGGAGTGGAACTCTCTGCCTGCGTCTGTGTTTCCGAACGCATACGACCCTAATCTCTTCAAAATTAGAGTGAACAGGCTTCTTCTGGGTAAGCTCGCTCCATCGTCGACTTTGTCTCTGTCATCTATGACCTAGACTAGAGTCAAGAGCAAACCCATATTAAATAAAAAAAAATAAAAAAACATAGTTATTAAACCAATTCCTATATTTATTTATTTAGACCATTGCTAACAACATAGACCTAATCTTTAAAAAAAAATTGTTTAACGATATAGTGCTCGTAAATAGCGCAAGCTGAAAGAACATTACATCAACTCGATTAAAACTTAACAGTTAATAGCGCGTTGATCAAATCTCAGGCCATGGCATGCTAGGACAGAGCCCAGAGATATACTTGTATGCTTTGTTTTAGTGAATGAAGAAAAATAACTAAACTTGTAATTTATAATAAAAAAAATAATTAAAAAAAACTCTCCAGCTCCGGGTCCTGACAAATCAGGGCACTCAGCAAACTGATCGCTTGGGCCGTTGAGGTTTATCGATAAGTGACGGTGGAGCCACGATCAGGCACCACGAGACACCGGCACACCATCCTTAATCATTACCTCCACTCAACCCGTTCATCATTATTACAGCCGAAAGACGTCCACTTCTGAACATAGACCTCCTCCAAGTGTCACCACATCGACGAGACCTGTGTGTCTTGCATCCAGCGGATTTCGCAGCCTTCACCAGTTCATCGGTCCACATTGTTTGGCCGTCCAACGCTGCGTCTAACGGTACGCGGTCGCCATTCTAGCCGCTCTATTCTGTCTAAAACTCACCGTTTTAACTTCCCTAAGTTTACATGGTGAGTTGTAGAAAGTTCATTTCATGATCATTGCACCTGAAGTGATCATGAAATGAACTGTCATATTTTCATCTTGTTTGTATGGACTGACAGCTCACTTCATGTTCACTCCACCTAAGCGATAGAGGATTACAACCGGTTGATTCTGTAAAAATGTCGAACTGAAGGCTTGGGTTAAGTCATCACGAAGGGAGCTGTCATTCCATCTTGATTACACGGATTGACAACTCACTTTACCGGAACCTTTGTAACGGCATCAATGCCGCCACATGAATAACTAAGAACCGAAATTTGTACGGCAACAAAAAACAACCCGCAACGCCATCTATCCTGTCAGCTACGAACTACCAACGAAGTCCTGCATCGCGCAAGCAAAGTTCTCTGTGCGATTTGAACATATACAACAGTCCGAATATCAACTATCGGGCAGTTGCCCACCATACACAACAACCGTTTGGTTGGAGGATCCTCCCCTTTTCAATAGAGGTTTGCAAAACTCTCTGTACCGCATACCTTCACTTCGAAATGTTTACAAAATCGATCGGCAGAATGGCAATGCAGAACCTTTCGATTTGTCATTCTTTGACATTATCCTAAGATACTTTTATCGGTAGTAGAGGAAGTTCCCATGAAAATTATTTGGAATATAATGCCAAGTCACAAGCAGAAACTTCACAGTCATTACACAACTATAATTAATAACTAATAACCGCCTCGCAATCAGTGCAACACATTGATATTCTAATTACCCAAGTTTGTTACGAACCTTGCTATAATTCGAGAGACGGTGGCCGCTGTAGTAAAGTTCAAACCGCACGAAGCGGTTGGAAATGGTGGCTCTATATTGAAGCTGCGTCAATTCGATGTTAATTTTGATAGAGTAGATGTGTAGTTATATTTGTGGGGCTATGTTTGGAGAGGGGTTTTCGATAGAGATGGTTTTTGTATTAAGTTAAATGTATGTACTAGTTTACTTACAAGGTATTAGGGGATTATCCGAAGTAAATGATTCATTTGTCAAATTTAAAGAAATTGATTCAAAAACGTTCTACAGATAGACATTTTATGAAATTGTGTCGATGCATTGTCGCATCGCGCCTGTTTACTTTATTAGGTTGTAGACATAATACAATTTACCCATTAAATTTCTCCTAGATACGTATCGGCAAAAACAAAAAAAACGTCAAATAGAAATTGACTTCACGGAAATCATATTATTGTTCTATACTTATTCAAAAAATTATGATAGTTTTTAAGGTAATTGGAAATGACGAATTTCAAAAAATAGTATAGGTATAAATATATATATATATATACATCAATATACTAATACAAAAAATAATTCAAGGAAAAGACATTGGATTAGAGACAATCCACCAGTTCCGGACAATTCTGTTAACATGTCGAAGTAAGTATAGTGATCGACAGCAAACTCACTTGGAAACCTCATATTGAAGTCCTTTGCAAAAAACTGAGTAAATCTGCATAATATGCTCTCTTTCAACTTTCAAAAAAAGTCAACAGTCAGGCTCTTTTAACAGCCTACCATGGATTAGTTGCCTCTGTTCTGCGGTATGGTATTATTTTCTGGGGGCAGTCTACTGATAAGGAACTAGTATTAAGAATGCAAAAGAGATGTATACGGTCAATGTTGGGTCTAAAAACAACAGATAGCTGTCTTCCCTATTTCAAATCTTTAAAAATTTTAACTTTTCCGTCGTTATATATTTTGGAAACAGCATTGTTTGTAAAAAACAATCCACAATTATTTCAAAAACTGTCGGAAGTCAGAATTAATCCGATACGGACTCAATATTTAAACCAGGTATGTCATGTAAAATGTAAAACCGCGCTAATGAAGAAAAGTTTTTTTGGTATTGCCCCGCGCATTTATAATAAAGTACCTGATGTAATAAAAACAATGACTGTAATAAAATTTAAAAGGGCGCTTAACGAAATATTAATTGAGAAAGGATATTACGCGATTGACGACTTCCTTAATGATGAATCGCTGACTGATTGACTTATTTGTTATTATTATAGCTGCATAACCTGATTGACATACCTTTATTCCAATTGCCTTACTTATTATTTTATTTTGTATCATCTCACTCCGACATTTTTCAGATATCTATTTTTTTTAATGTAATGTAAACATGACATTTATTAAACAAAATTTGACATTTATAATTTTTATTAGCGTAACCAGTTCGACATTTTTTATTGTTTTATTGTGACCCTAACATGACATTTATTTAACTAAATCTGACATTTCTAATTTTTGTGATTTAAATTTGTATAGTTATTTTTTATTTGATTTTTAATTTGTGAATTCAATATTATTTGCATGCCCTTGCGACGGTAAAATATGGAGAACTATACTATGTAAAATAGAACATCTATGTACCAATACCCATGTTTGCAAATAAATAAATGATTGATTGATTGATTGAAGGCTTGGGTGAAATGATCACGAGGTGAGCTGTCAATCCATATAATCAAGATGGAATGACAGCTCACTTGGTGATCACGTGACATCTTAATTATATGGAATGACAGCTAACCTCGTGATCACTTCACTCAAGCCTTCACTTTGACATGTTTACAGAATCGACCGGTACGGAAGGTTAGTATATTATGAATTTATGACCTAAGATATACAGCTCGCTATCTTTCCGAAGTGATAGCCTTGTTTTTGGTAAAATTTCAATTAACACGAAAACCTTCCAAGGTAATTAATTTAACGTGTTCAGCGTAGACGCGAACTAAGCTACAGTGCGGTCTAGAGTGGAGCAAAACTGTTCGCGAGCGGTGTGACTGCGGTCTGTGTTTCGAGAACTTGTCTCGTACACTACCGTGCAGAGATAGTGTGTATAAAAACTATAAATCAAAGGTGGACTAGGCCACCTACATCGAATAATATACTTCTGGACACATCTATTGGCCCACCTTGTATTTTCAGTTTCGTTTGGTCCTA
>NDFZ01005472.1:0-21677 GCA_002192655.3 Mamestra configurata
AGAATAGTTCGAAAATTCATGCAGTTGGAAGATGAAAATACACTCTCATCTTGAATAGGTGCACATTACACGCTGCATTTACTTGGTTTTAACCCGTAAATGTAGACGAAACCAGCCAGAGCTGAGAAAAAGAAAACATCCGAAAATAATAATAATAATAATAATTTATTTTCAGATTTCTCCATATAAATTGTTAGTAATACAAAATACTTAAGAGCGTTAGTAAAAAATCACATGACACAAAAATAAAATCACAGATTTTAGGATAATCCGACACCAGAACGCATGTATGCTATTTGACACAATAAATAAAGTACAATAAATAATATCAAATTTACCAAATAGCAAAATTATTATTTAACACAAAACACCATTAATCATCATTCATTTGGACGCAAAAGAATGGCAACATCCCATCACGTCCTCTGGGTGACAGTGTGGTCAGCAGCATTCTCTGTGCATTGCATTGCAACCTCTACACTGCGATTGCCAACCTACCTGACAAGCATGGCGATTATGGCAACCCCCCCCCCCCCCCCCCTTTGGGAGAAGCCTATGCAGCAGTGGACGTCTTTCGGCTGATATGATGATGATGATTCAAAAGCATGTTGACTCAAAACATACTGTCAATAATACAAAGATGTCAATAATATATAGATGTCAATAAATAATAAGAAAGTCGATAGTAATAAAGTCAATTAGAGGATAAAACCTCCAGAATTACAAATTATTATGTCTGCTTTTCAAACATTTTAAATATATAAATATCGCCAGATAGATCTCCATGTATGTTAAAATGAGTTCGGATCTTGTTAAAATTAATGAATATGAATATTCTAACACCCAGGACTACCGCGTACGTTTTCCAGCAACTATTACACCTATATACATACATTTTTGTCGTCACTCTACTCGCATACGTAAAGCAGGCAGTGCCGGATTAGCCAAACAGCAAAAGTAGCATATGCTACGGGCCCCGCGCATTGAGGGGCCTCGCGCTTGAATTTACAAAAATATGTCGCTGAAAATCAGCGCCATTATATGGCTCTGTCTCAGACACGAGTTTTTATTCCTACCATACTGAGCCATAGCCTTTTTGTGGAGATGTGACGAATATTTCCCAATCTTTAATTTTGTTTATTTATTAATGGTATGGCTCATACTTCGCGCAAATAAGCCCCGGGTCCGGTCCATACTCAAACTTGACGAAGAAATGGAAGGCCCAAATCTGACGACTCTCTGACTTAAAAGATGTTCACGGTGAATACAATTTATTCTTAGCAAGAGATTCATCTCCTGGTATTCAATTTATCTAAAGGGATAATGAATCCTAATGAAGCCAAGTTTTGGGGGCCCCTTAGCAAAATTTGCTACAGGCCCCGCACTGGCTTAATCCGGCACTGAATGCAGGCAATCACAATTTCACAAATTCTTCATTCAGAAGTTACATTACTACTCTCCAATGAATCGAATAGCACGTAAAGGCCAAAGTGGCCAAAGACTGGGCTTCTACATATGTATGTATAACTTAGGAACATAAGTCGCTACTGACAATCGCCCACTCTGTGTTGGCGAGAGTTAATGTCTAAAGTAGTCAAGGACTAAGAGAAATCGTGGGTAATTAATTCACATCTTAATGAACTACGTACACTTTCAAATAAAATTTACTATCAGCCTCTTAACTAGACAGTTATTTTAGAAGATTCCAATGGACCAATAACGGGCCCTCTGATCAAAAGAGGGAATCATATTTACTCCATATTTTATTTAAAAAAACGTCAACACTAGGTACGCACACAGATTAAAATCGTTCACCGGACCTGAATCAAACGAAGCAAAATGCTCATTCGGCTTTCAAAAAATAAATCAAAAGGATACTTAAAAAAACAGTAGACATAGGACCCCACAAAAATTACATTTTTAAGATCCCTTACCGATGTAATTGTAACCAAAATAGCACGACTGGTGATTCACCCAACGTGACACAACCAATCATAAACAGTATTAAATCATTAATTCCGAATAGGCATATTTTATGAATTACGCATAAAGATTCCCCAAATCCTTATCGATTGTCCACTTGAGAACAATATTGAGTAATGGAAGAGATTGAGTAATGAATAAGATAAGTGAACAAGCCTAAGATAAGTTGGATGTATAAAAAGGTACTGCAAGAGAAATTTTGTTCAAATTGAAAATAAACACGAATACACGATGGCTCACCTCCAAAACATCCTGGTCTTAGCAGTTCTGGTATGTATAAATATTAAATATTAAGTATTTATAAACCTTGGTTTAGTTTATTTGTAATCTACTAGTTTTACAAGAAAGCTTCTGTTTGGAAATAACGTTTTTTTACCTTTTACTGTTTTCTGGTTAGTCATTACGGGGTGTGAAAACCAATATTAATAATAATTCTTTATTATCAGGCAACTGAGGCCCATAGATAAAATACACAAACAAAAAAATCAACTAATACATTGATCTTGATTCCACAAAATATTACTAATAAATAAGACACACGAAGTGATGGCGTCGAGTTACGCTGAGCGGTGTCGCGTAGCCTGCCGCGAAAACGTCGGTAGACTACATCTTTCGGCCTAAACTCTTCCTTTACTCTTCTTTTATTGCCAAGGGGCATCAATTACCGTACAGGGTTGTTAAAGTCAGATGAGCAATCGCTCTATGAATAATACTAAAATTCGCTGCATTCGTTTGGACTGGAAGCCGACCTCAACATAATTGGTCAAATCAAAAACTAGGCAATTTGATTTACCTACTTTATTTGATTATGTCGAAAATATCTATCTGGCAAGTGGCCTTCGCCAGAATTATAGCAATGCTTCTGGCACTATTGAATTTAGAAGTGGTGAATCTACATTCACCACGCCTAAATTCTATTCTCTTCTTGAAAAAAAAAAAAATATAAATGTATCACTCGGTTTATCTTTCCAGTGCGTCCTTGCTGTTGCTCTCACCGAAGCATCACACGATGGTCATCATATCCAAGGTGAATGGTCTATGGTCGGCAAAGATTCTGAACACAAATGGGTTACCTGTGACTTCTCTATCAACCCAAAGATGCGGTGCCATGACTGTAATACGAGATTGATCTGCAAGCGAGTTGGAGGCCTACTGCTGGACTGCCCGAGCCCCTTCGCTCCTTACTGCAACAATGGTTTATGCTCACCCGTACCCAGTGTGGAATGTGCCTAAGATATACTGGTGCTAAGTTATCGAAAAAAAGTGTTTTTAATCAATAAATGACTGGAAACTACCAATATGACTTTCTTTTTCCCCGCTGAATGCAAACCCCTGCGACACCTACCTCTAACAACAAGTAACTGCAAATAAGTTTTCACACCACCTGCACGAAATGGTCAAATTATAAGTCATGCAAACGTAACCTAAAGTACATACGTCATTATAGCCCGCGAGCGGCGCGTGTCTCTCTCCGCTGCTAGGTGCAGGGCACGCGGTCAAAATGAAGTTCTAAGTTATTATTATTAGTTCTAATCACATTGTTTAGTGAAACGGACGCGCGCCGGCAGAGGCCGACAATAATTTTGTGTAAAAAGAAAAGTATGCTCCTCAGAGATAAAGGTGTCTTTGCCTTGGGCTAGCTCCCTCGCTGCAGCCAGGATTACAGTTTTGTTCCTCGAAGCGCTCGAGAGTTAACTTTGAAATCCTTCATTACGATTTGGGATTCAATATTACGCCCGTCACATAAGAAACTGCTTATCCCCTCGGTGTATAATCCACTAAATCTATGTACTATGTCTATTTAAGGCCGACTTGACGTTTCAAAATTTGACAAGTACTACAATAATGTTCCGATAAGATAAGATACGATTATTTACATTAAGTTGGATTTCCCAATGTAACAAGAGTTTCTTGATATGGTTAGGGATAACAGGAAATTCCCAATACGTCGACTTTAAGCCTCATCATCTGCCCAGCCGTTTCCCAATTAAATATAAGTCCTGAGGTTGGCTTCCAGTCAGCCAGATTCAATTGAACATCAGCTGAATTTACGTGGAACGAATGCCTATTCTACCTTCACAAACCAGTCACTGGCTGACACGTTACTTCTTGGTCAGACTAGAGTCTGATTTACTCGCCTCTGACAATCCTTTACGATTGCCAAAGATCTGCAAATGACAGCCGGGACCAACGGCTTAACGTGATTTCCGTGACACGTAGGATTCTCGGTTTGTTAAGATGGTCACCCATCCACAGACCGGCCTCGGCAAGCGTCGCTAACCTTGAAGATCGACCCGTGCGGCTGTTATAATTTAGTCACGAGCTCCTTGTTGTCATTAAGACTAACTATGCAAAATATCAAAGATATTGGACACACTAATTTACTTACTAGCTAACACAATATTAGTTGTTATAGACCAACTTAGTTTGATTCTCAGAACATTTGTAATCACGACTATGCATAAGGGTGCTGGTGTCAGCTTTGCAAAACACAAATAATAAGCCATCACGCAGAATTTTCTACGAATCAGTGAAAGGGCCGGGTTTCAGTAGAAATTATGTCATCGCTTCGCAAACCAAAGTTCAAAAGGGGTGAAATTTCCACGAAACGGAAAATGGTTTCGGAGCACATTTCAATGCTTTGCTAATGGTCTGCGAATTACTAGTATATGATACGAGGTAAGTGTAACTGATTTTAAATTGTTTTTGTACAGCAGCACGAGTATCAACTGGAACTAAAAATATCCGCCAATTCAGGTTCTGGTCACATGATTTTGACAAACATTCCCAGCAAAAGGACGCAACCTCCCGTTCTTAAAAAAAATCCCAAAATAATAACCGATGTTGATTTGTTTATTATTGTAAGCTTCGCTGATAATGCATTGGAGCTATAATTATCAATGTAAACCCATATAAGTTTTCTATTGTTTCCACCTGCATAAGAAATTTCCCGCTTGAAAACAACAACACAGATGTTTATTGACTTTAAACAATAGGAAAACCCTACTGAGCGTTAGAGATTTCCCTATTTGCTTATAGAAAGAGCCCATTATACACATTAGATAAGTAGGCCGTATATAAGGGATTGTATGCAACTGAAGAACCAAATAGGAAGCAAAGTTACCATGGCTCACATCCAAAACGTACTCATCTTCTCGGCGCTTGTAAGTATTGATAATATTACATATTTTCTTAGTAAGTCGTACAGCCTGGCTCCCCTTGGCTTACAGTGACCTGGGTCTCATTCATTATGTGTGTTTTACAGTGTTATAAACACCAATCTGTTTGGTATCCGCAATTCTGGTTTGGAGTTCCTGGATCACTCAGTCCCCATTTCTATGCCTTATTCTGCCTCGTAGTGGAGTACAAGCAGGTGACTACTAAGTACTGCAGTTTCCCCAATTTACGGAATATCCGTCCGTCATTAACAGTGGAAAATCAGGATCTGAAAACTTCTCCAATAAATCATTTTAACTATACAAACATTAAACACCCACCGACAAACTCACAAACTTACCAACGTTACCTTACCTACATAGTTTTTTTTTTTTTATGCCTTAACGTAATGCAATTTGATCTTGTATTTTAAATGCCATATTCTAATGTAATCATTGATGAGCTGTGAGCGCTCCCTACTACACTATTATTTGTCTTTATTTTGGATCTTAACTTACATTTGAGATAAGGAGACCAGGTGACCCCATAGCACAGGATTTGGTATGGGCTCCTGTCACCCATCTTCAAACTGTTGTCCTTCATGAACTGTACATTATTTGCTACTTGTAGGAGAAAATAAATAAATGTTATTGACTTAAATTTAAATGTTATTTATTTATTTCAGTGCGTCCTTGCTGTGGCACTAGCGCAAGCGGCCCAAGGAGGACCACACACCAGTCAAGGCGGACCACCGAACTCGCAAGGCGGGCCGCATGAGAACCAAGGCAGGGCCCGACGACAGGCTCCAGACTTCGGCACCTTCGATATATCCGAGTCCAACGCCAACTGGACCACCTGCGACGTCACCGTGTTCCCGAGGATCTCCTGCCACGATTGTAATACTAGGATGATTTGCAAGCAAGTTGGTGGGTTACTGAAGGCCTGTTATGATCCTTCCAGACCTCACTGCAACAACGGCATATGTTCCGCTGTCCCGAGCGCTGAATGCGCCTCAAGCCAGTAAAGCCTCGACAAAGGCGCATTATGTTTTGTTAAAAAATTTTACCTCTAATTTGGAATTCGTTTTGTTTTATATTATGTTTCGGTAATAAAATTCTATAAATTGTGAGACTCTACTTTTTTGGTTTTCCTACCCAACTTGTTTTTAAAATAAAAGAGCCGTGCTTGACAACATACATTTAGTTTAAAATGAATGAAAAGGAAGGAAATTATACTAATATCTATTATATTTATGATATACTCAGATCAGTTAGATAAAAAGACAAAAAATGTAAAAGGATCTGGGCAGTAGAGAAAGAAAATTACCTTTAAGGAGGTCTAACTAATCCCTTTGAAATAAGCTCAAAGTAATTAAACTCGCAGTTTTAAACCTAGCTCTGTAAAATTCTCCTTAACAGCGAGAGTTACAGAATATCTGGAAAAAACAGTTTCTGATTTAATGAAAATTCTTTTCCGGAATATGGAACGCGAATCGGTAATATGTTTCAACCTATGTCAACCAGAGACGCTCATTGTATGCTGTAACAATTGAAAGGCTGACACTGTAAAAGAGTTTCAATCGTTATTACTGAAAGAGAATTTTGTGATGTCACAGACAATATGTGGGTGTACTATCGCACACCCACATATTGCATACCAAATTTGAACTTTCTAGCGCTAAGCGTCTCTGAGCTAAACCGCGGACGGACAGCTGTCTGTCTGTCTGTATATCCGCCATATCTGTCGCCATGTCCGTCTGTACAGATAGACGGACATGGTGAATTTATAAGAGTTCCTTGTGAACTACGGAACCCTAAAAAGAACGATAGGTAAAAAAACTATTTAAAAAAACTCGAATACACCGTACAGATAAAACTTTGTTTAGAGTTAGTAGCGACGCACGTAGGAGTTACAATACAGTTACATGTGGAAAACAATAAACTATCCGTAGTTGAGCAAAGCGGGGGAACGCGGCTTTGAGAGCCAACGATACATATTACTTCATGCAATTTATGAGGAATTGCTGCGGTTACTATTATTACTGTACGTAAATCTATATGTCTCGAATTCGTTAGGTACCTAAAGTTAGTCACAGGTTGCGAAAAAGAAAATTGTCAGATAAGATTTATACCACTGACAAAATATAGGTAAGCAGCAATATATAAAACCAAATTTTCATTAAGTATAGCTGCCGCCCGCGGCTCCACCCGCGTAAATGACGAAAGTTATCCCAAGGGAACATACTACTGGGATAAAAGAATCCCATGAGATATTTCAGACATCTGTGCCAAATCCCATCAAGATCCGTTCAGCCGTTCTGACGTGATTGTGTAACAAACCTCCAAACTTTCGCATTTTGTTAAGTTTCGTATTTGGAACTCACTCCGTAAATACTTACCTAACGTAACTGACTGAAAAATAACACTGACAAGATATTATCTCGTAAACATGTCAACATCGCCTATCTTATCACAATTTGTGTACAAATCTTTCCCGTTGATCACGCTTGTTTTCTATCAATTATATGTCACGACTCCGCTAACAATATTATTATGTTCATTTCTTACAAGTACTTATGTTTTCCTCATTGTGCGAAGTGAGAAGTGCTGGCTGTCGTTTGTGAGAGGAATAATAGCGCCTTTCACGTCGAGACTGTAGCGACGCAGTGATTGTTTACAGGAAGGCGGCTCTCTCGCATTGTTTGCTTATGGCTTGTGTCCACGACGTCAGGGCTGCATCTCATTATGACTACGTACTTTTTAAGTTAAAGATTCTTTTTAAATTAAGGATTCTTCAAACAATATTTTGGATTTTAATTTAACTTTTTTGTGCATACCAAAAGTGAGCCAACTTTGCTGTCTCTGTCAACTATTATTTGTCTTGATATGGATCAAAAAATGGAGAAATTATATACGATAATTGATGATGGGTCAGGAAATAATATGATGGCTTGCAATCATTAGCATGTAAACAGTGTTTGACAACCTTATTAACAGAAATGGATCGATTAGCATAATCTTTATGTATCAATCATATATAAACTCCGGCACTCAACACATCAAACAACTTCTTCATCTGGAGAACACGAGGAACCAAGAAAACTAAAATGGCTTCCATAAAGAATATTTTATTCCTGTTCGCTATCCTGGTAAGATTTTACTTTTCAAGTTTAATTTACTTGCATTTCACTTGTATGGATAATAGCTGCCCATTACCACAATCGAATGTCTTTATTGTTACAGGTCTCTTCGACATTAACCTTGGCTCAAGGTCCGAATTCGAATGAGTCCAGGTCGGACGAGGCATCGCCCAATCCTCCTCATGGACATGGACATGGACATGGACATGGAAACGACTCCAACGAAGAACCACCACAGCCATCGTCGGCTCCTGGAAGGTTCAATTCCTTTTCCTTCAGAGCTCCTAAATTCGACTGGCCCGAATTCCCTGGAGCTGGGTTTTTCTCAAGTGGCTCTCGTCAGAAGAGGTCCGTCAATCGTAGTGTGATCAGATGTAACTACGCATCCGAGGTAAATGATAAGCCAAAATACTTACTGTATAATTAAACTTTATATTTCCACTAAGGGCATTTTGTCATGTCTAGACTATTTCTATACATTCAAGGTTGCCTGAAAGAAATCTCAAAATGCTAGAAAGCCACCAGATAGATGTTTCTCTGTGTAAAGTTTTATTTTTGCATTTTTTTTTTTTATTTTGGTGTCTATCAAGCTGAATAGACCTTTTTCCACTCAAAGAAGTAAACCAGAATATCTTCCAGAAACAGGAGTTTACAGGAAGGATCCTGTAACATTTATTAGCATTCGCTAACATTATCTGCCAGATTTTAATAATGCCTGTAATTCCAGGGTGGCTTCAGATGCACCGGCTGTAACACCGTGCGCCGCTGTTATCCGTTCAACATGGGCACAGACTCCACCTGCAGTGGTCTCTTTCAATACTGCAACAACGGACAATGCTCCAGAACTAAGGGCTCTCAGTGCTCGGATACTACTTCTACTTCCACTTCTTCCACCTCTTCCACCTCTTCCACTTCTTCGTCTTCTTCGTCTTCTTCTACATCGTCTTCTACGACCGAGTCCAGTACCAGCTCATCAAGCACATCAACTAAAGCAACTAATAGCTCTGCCACATAAAAAGTTAGAGAAGTTCCTGGTAAGATTTGTCTAAATACAAATATTTAGCGGTTTTCCAACATGGAGTTGTACCATATGTTTCCTACATTATAGATAAACTTGAGACGAAATAAAAAACTGGCGCTTGACCAATCAAATACACTAACTGTCGTGACTAAAGCTTGGCTGACTCATCATCTGACTGTTACTTGATTATTTTTTAATAACTATTTGTCTTCTTTTCAGATTTCACCATATTTGGGCTCACAAATCAACATGGCAATGAAATTATGTTATTGATGATATTATCCTTCTTACTTATAACCAAATAAATAATGCGTTTGAAACAATTTTTTTCGTGTTTTGTTTCCTTTTTATTAAGAACTTCACTTAAGTGTGAAAAGTTAACTAAAACCTGTGTTTCTGGGTTTCTACTTGGAAATACTTCCAAATGAAACAATCATTTGGCACGGTTTTATTTATTTACAATAATACAATACTAAATTCAATGAGTACCATCAGTTATAATATTCGTTTTAAAAATATTTTGATTGATATCAGATATAGATATAATAAAAAGTGAAGAATAAAATCTACTAGCTACAGATATATTTTTAAAATTATTATCATCGATATTATGGTCGCATAAGTCATCATTTATTGTCGATTTTCCGAAACATTTCTTTCCACGTCTTCTGACATATTTCAGTAAAATTTGTTGACTCTAAAATATTCAAAACATTGATCCTTTCGTTTTAAAGCTTAAGCTTGATAATAAATAATCTCTAAGATATTCAAATATTTTCAATTTATTTGTCAAACACAGCTAGTTAATTCTAGTCAATAGAGAGATACGTTGAAATTTAGTATTTAAAGATACGATATCAAAGATATGACTGCCTTACTTTAAAATTCACATTTCTTCCCCGTCGGATTCCTTCACAAATAATGACTTTCTTCTGCAAAATATATTTTTAATACTTATCTGCTTCCTCTTTCATTTCACATTTCTATTTTTTACTTACGAGAGTATAAGGTATGTATATTTTTCAGTATATTGACATAACCATAGTTAACACAAATATGTAGCCACATTAGTACATTTTAATTTATATTTGCGATTGACATCTTAAATTAATCTACGATAAAGTTACGAGCACGATATCTGTCTCAAGCTAGCCAAAGTCGTTTTTTTTTTGTATAAATGAGATCCCTTAAAAATAACTTATTATTTAATTAAACTAATAATCACAACATTTAACATATACGAAATACGAACAAATGTTAATTATAGTGTTTTAAGTTATTATCTAATTTATATCATAGATCCGTGTTCCCTACGTCTTGACAACGAGATGAGAAAAGAAACAAAGTCATGCTCATGTTTCACCCTGTTCCAATAACCAATAGATAGAATGATGCAATGCTTCGAAACTCGTAAACAGTCATGGTATATTTTAAATCAATTTTGTAGAATTCAAGATACGGTCAAAGTAGTGCTTGGAATTGAATGAAGCATGACAAAAGAAATGCCCGGCACACTCGATGCACCTCAAAGTTCATGCGCCATGATAGCCTGAGCTGTAGAGCGTGGCATCGCCTAGCGGGCACTGGCATAGCTACTGGTTCTTACGTCGACTTGGTAGACTGCTGTTGCGATAACCTTTTCGGAGCAGGATGTTGTCGACAGCTGGCAGCAACAGGTACCTCTTTCCTGACGTGTGGTAAGGGACCTTTAGTGACCTGAAGTAATAGAACTTGGGGGTTTCCTTTGTGTAAGATTGCCAGCGGTTCTTGGCGAATGAGTCTGCGTAGTTGGTGGGTGCGATCGGTGGCAGCGGCAGGGGACTGGAGTGCGGCAGGTCGTTGTTTAGCGGTCGGTGGAGGAGCCGGCCGGTCGGGTGCGAGTGAGCAAGTACTGGCGGCGGCGGTACGTCGGCGTTGTCTGGATCGACTGCTGGCTCAGCTTCGGCACCAGAGAGATATTCCCTGCCGACAACCACAAACGTACACGTTAAACAGATAGGAACAACTGAACTCTCAATCAAAATCGTTCATTTGTAAGTCCGAAAATAAAATAAATTTGTTAATTTCTATTCCCACCTGCAAGCTGAAAGGGGAATGCCGATTTTAGGCCTTGCGATGCCCAAGAAATTTTATTTAATAAAAAAAAATATGTAAATTTTACGTAATTAACTTTTCTATTCACGACGCGATACAAGTCAGTAACATTTTTTAATAAATAATAAATATTGAAACGATACAACGAAATAAACAGAAACTTGCTAGGTTGCCAATTTGAAATCCGGGAAAAAATAAAGATTTGTTGCAAAACATTGATTTGACATTTACACATATTGTACTTTATTTATTTGTCCTTTTGTTTATAGAAGTCCCAATGCATTTTATGTTAATACATTTAGATGTAGGAAGAGTTTTCAATAACTTTTTAATACTTATGTGGGGCACATTAAAAAAACTTGGAAACCCAAACTATTTTCAATAATTTTCTTTTATCAATATATTATTTGTGGGGCATACTAATAGTAACATTCGATGTTACGTGTGGGCACTCAGGGCCTAAATCACTATGGCGGTTTGGCATCCCCCTTTAATGGTTGTTTTCCCGCAGCGAAATGAGTTTGCCTTATTACATTATTACACAATCGATTTATGAAAAATTATAAATTTAAAATCAAGAAATGGCAGAAAAACAATTGCGCTACTATGCGCGAGAGCTTATTTTGCTCTGAACATTTATGAATCGCTTTTCACTTTGTAGGCGCGCTGCCGCTTTGCCAGTAGTACCTATGTCTAGTGAGTTACTATTGCTTCTCACGCTTTCGAGTTTATGAATATTTTTTTAATAAATTAAAAAAAAAAAAATAAGTTTAACTATATGTTTCGATACTACTACTGATGGCTAATCGTTCTGCTGCTGGAAAACAACTATAAAGTTAACACTGAATGGAAACTATTACAAACAGAAATTCTAGTTCATGTGTACACATACTGTAGCCCGGTATGATTCTCGGCACACGACCAACTTCCGGCAAACTAGTGACGGGGACAACGCAAACTGACATTTCCCCGAGTATACTGTTCCACGATAACTTTGTAACTGGCAAAATGCTGTTAAACATACACCAGCCAGCGTCGTAGCGCAACTAAAATAAAGGTAAGTAACAAAATACTGAAAGAAATATTCCAGTCACCCACCTAATTCCGAAATTCTCGTCAGAGGAATGCTTCCTGTAAAAAATTGTCTGCATTAAAATCAAGCCTTTAATATTAAATTGTTATAACACCAAGTTATTAAGATATTTTTTGCTAACATCAATTAATATTCTAACATATATTTGGTAGAACAATCAGACTATAACATCCATGCCATTTGACGTCATAAAGATCTTAGAACTAAACATTTAATAGGCATGCGACGCGAAGATATCATCGTTTTTGTTGCTAACACGGACCCGTACTACCTACTCTGAAGCGTACTACATTCTGGTCTTCGCCAGTAATCAATCGAAACTCGCTCTAAACATCAAGTAGGTATGCACTAGTAACATTTATCATGCCGCTATTTTGTAGTTCTTCTACACGATCTCCTAATATATTAAAGCACAAAACGATTCTCAGTGTTCTACACACAATGATATTCAAACAACTCGAGACCTGTATAACTCCTGGCTAGGTAACAATAACCTGGCTCTTCCTGATCTACTGTAACGGCCTCCCGAATACCTAAACGAAGGTAGTAAACCTAAACGGGCCAGAGAACCGATATGTCGTTTTTCATAATTTTCGCGGACTTCATTGACATCATCTGTAACAGAAGTAAATAAGTCAAATCAACTCGTGAATAAGTTAACCCACAAGTCGAGTTGAGCATATTTGCGAATGTGTCTCACAATATGTTTTGTAAGTCACGCAATGTTGTTAAAACTGTTATATATACGTTTTTCGTATCATTTCACATACCTACAGATCGCTTTTCACCTTCGATATCATTTTGCTCGATCACTTCGTCTTCTTCCTGAAGCTCAGGGTACGGCATCACGTATCTTTTGGTCCTGGTAGTCGGTTCAAAATAGTTCGGTCGGTATAGCCCATGAACTGGACTACCTGCGAAACTTCTCTTGAAATACGAATTGTCGCTGTTTTGGCTGTAATAGTCGTAGTACGGCTCAAATGGACTACGCTTGTATACTTGCGACATAGATGGAAACATGTCTGGATTCATTGACTGTTGCAAATCATACATTTCATTGTAATCTAACGGATGGTCGATTTCAGAGAGCGGCGCAATGGGATTTTGATAGAAGGGGAAGTAGTATTCGTCTTCAGTAGCCTCGTCCTTTTTGTGAAGCAGTCCATTGCGAGCTAATGCAGCAATATTGCGTTTATCGTTGGAAGGGTTGTACTGTCCTCGGCCCACACGGTATCCGTCTCTGGCAAGCGCCTGAATATTCCTCTTCATGGCCGCGTAGCTGCGGAGTCGTGCTATGGATGCCATATTTCTCTTCTCTTGCGATTCATCTTGATTTTGATCCTGTTTGTCAGCTTCGACATAGGGTGATCTATATGTAGGAAGCAATCCATTTTTGGCAAGCGTAGAAATTCCCCGTTTGTAAGCTTTAGAAGCGGAGTTCCTCAGGTAGCCATCTCTGGCTAACGCTGCAATATTTCTTCTGGGAAATGAGGGCCATTGACTTACAGGCTCTGCTGGCAAACTCTCCACCTAAGAATAATAATTTCATGTGATATGACGATAAGTATCTAATATACTAATGATTTTACTCCTTAAGTTTACCTCAATTAGGTATGTTTATCTGAACCGAATCTGATCAAGACTAAAAAAATAATTTTGATCTAAAAAACAAGTTATTTTGTTAGATTATCCATACAAAGCAATCGAGTGTTGAAGTGAACCGAGTGTACATTTTGTGTGACTTACTTGTTCAATATAAGTGGAGAGTGCCACTGCTAAAGCAGCGAACAGTATGAAGTAGCCTCGATGTCTTGTGATGCTCGTCTTTGCGTCGATCATCTAAGTCAAAATCATTCAAAAAAAGTAAGTAACCTTAAAATAAAATCTTACTTGGAAATAAATAATCATCTAATAAAGAAACTATTTTCAAAATTTTACTGACATAATTGAAAGATATTCTGAATTCATTTGTATGTAAGTTGATAGTAACAGTAACTGGGGTAGTTACTGTAACTATCAACTTACATACAACTGAAGTCGCAACCAACTTTTCAATTATCATGAACTATGATAAATGGATCCTGGTCACCGCGTCAAACTTGTTAGAACTTCAGGCTAAATCACTTTACAGTGTCACGAACTCAAGACTCGAATAAAACGTCGTTAGGGGGTGGATCTCGAAATGTCTCGGATAATAGTCTGCCACCGGAATGGATGTGAAGTTGGCAGATTCAATTACGCGGAAGTCTGTTATGAAGCACCTGAGCTCCTGCTCCGAGAAGAGTTCTGAGAAAGTGTGTTGAGGCACCTACGACTACAAGCTACGTTTTCGAATATTGCACACGAATTTGTACTGTGTGTACCTAAACAAACATGTCAAGGTTTATAACCCTAAAGGTAACAATACAAAACGATTTTTTATTAAGTTATCTAAGTGGTAAAGTTTGGTTTGAGATTAATATTATTATGTATTTTGAAAGTGTAAACTCAACATTCAACTTTTTATTCAACATAATCTCCTCGTTTTTCGTTTCAAATTTGACAAGAAATAACGACATTACTTTTCGAAAGCTCGAGGGAAATCCAAATCCAGATGTTCTTGGTTTACATATAAGATTAAGTTGATCCACAATGATCCTGTATTATTGCATGGTGGGACATGAAGAGGGATTTATTAGGATCCCCTTTAATGTCGTCTTTACGACTGTTTATCGGATTATATCAGTGATAATTGAGGCAAAGCTTAAATTATTATTATACCGCTTATCTCACGTATCCATGCCCCTTGAACAATAACTCTGCTGTCCAAACAATTAATCTTCTCGGTATTCGATGGAATATCTAATTCGCGCGGCTTTGATGAAGTTAATATTTTTAGTAGTAGTAGTCTTTTAATAGACATTTATAATATTTTATCTTCAAAAAATCAAGCTTACGCATTTAACCACTGTTCAAATTTGTTCTAATAAGCAGATTCTTTATCTTATAGAAATCCGCTAATTAGTATTTAAACTAATCACACGTTTAGTTATTTTTATAAATAAGCCTGCTTATTTTTAGAAAGACGAAAACAGCAAATTTTTAACTTTCTTGAATTATTAAATTAATCTGTAGTCTAAAAGATAACCTTCGGCCTAATTGTGTTAGTTACGTGTTTAAGCAAAGGCACAGCAATTCCTTTGCGAGCCCTTTTAAAAAAAAAAAAAACATGTTCCAAATTATGTAATGCACATAAATGTGTTAAAAAAACTGTGATATGAGATCAGGTGCACTACACAATTCAAAAGTCGTGTTATTCTTTTTAGTCGTAGTATTCGTAATATTTTTACTACAGAAATTGAATTTTAAACACAACGTTTTTTTTTAGGTATTTAGGTGGATACTGTTGTGTTTAAAATGCAATTTCTGGAGTAAGTAAAATGCGACTTTCCAATACAATGGTATATATCATAATATGTAGATACCACCGTTTTTTTTTTCTAAAGAACGTCTATCGCTTTTTTTGAAAAATGTGTAGTTTGTAAAAACATCGACAATAATGTAAGTACAAAAAACTATGTTTTTAAGCTAGCTTCCTACTAAATGGAAAGAGATTTTCCTTAGACGAACTGTGACCGTTTCACAAAATTGTCATCTTCGTCATCTCAAAGACATTCATAATTGTTTCTTTGGAATTTTAAAGAAAGTAGGTACCCGAAATTTGCTTTAAGGAAAATAACGTGAAAAAGCAGGATAATAGCCCAAGGTTTCCTTATCAATAAAATGTACCTAATTAAAATTCTATTAAAATATTTTATTATATAGAATTTAAGAGGACTTCTTGCTAAGATTAATAAAATTCGCGAGTCTCGTAGCACATTTGGAAGGCCTACGAAGTTCGTAGCAGGCCTACGCCGCGAGGCCGCTTCTAATTTATAAGGTTTCGCGGAATTGGCAAATATTTTCTCTTTATAACTGTTGATTTTTTACTGAAAAGATTATAATGAGACATAATTACTAGATTGATGATTGGTGTTACTGCTCACTATTACCCATCATATTTTATTCTGGGCGGGCGAAAAATTCGATTGCCAAACTCTTAAGAAATTAATAGAATGACGATTTAAGAAATAAAACTCCAATGTAGTTAAAGTACCTGTCTAAATATATTGAAACATATCTTTTGTTATTTTCAAGTAAAATTCGAACCGAATAGGATATAAGTACAAAGATTTAAAAAATACGAATAAGATATACAAAGTTTCGGAAAAAAACGAGGATTTATATTTTAAAATCCGCATCCAGCCTATTAAATAAATCAAGCGAAAGAAAAGAAAAAATTAAACAAAAACTTTTTTATAAAACACTACAAAGTATAAAATAACTTTAATTACGGAATTGGTAGTAAAAATACGAAGAAACAACCAAAAACACCGACTTCCGAAATTAGTAAAAGAATTTTTATTTTTCACGTTTTAGTGACCCACACCTAACAACACAACTGGAAAGTCATAGGAAAGCAAAACATGCAATTTCGTATACTTGGATGATATATTTTCTATTTTCCCCAGCTATTTTGATTTAAAAACCAAAATACTGAACCGATTTTGATGAAATTTCTATGGGAACGTATATCCTTTCACATGAAAAGATTTTTTCAAATCGGTTCATAAATGACGGAGTTATGAGGTAACAAACTTACAAAACAAAATACAACCGAAATGAGAACCTTCTCCATTTTTGAAGTCGGTTAAAAATAAAACGATAAAAGCCGCGCTGGTTGTTAGGTAACGCGAGTTCAAGAAGTTTTCAACGAAACTTTTTCGTAGAGAACTTATTAGTGTTACGCACTTGAAATCCGTATCTAATCTAGATTCTATGTAGATTCTAGATCACACTTTAAACTAATATTTTCACGAGAAAACAAAAAAGAATTATATAAAATTTTAAAATAGTGACTATTTTAAAATTTTAGAAAAACGGAGAAACAAAACATAATGTATACTAAACTGAAGTGTGTTTTTTTTATTTAATTTATTTTAATATTTTATTTACTCACCTTGGCAGAGTCCTGTCCCAGGGACAGCCCACTTTTTAAAAACTTTAGAGCAACTTTAAACTTGACACTGTTTATTTTCTAGTTAGTTAGTTGAAGTTCTTGGCGGGAATGGCTGTTTGGCTGGCATAGCTGAGCTTTTATAGAAAACTACACGAGTTTCGCACATGCGCGTTGCAGGATGGGAGGAGCTTACCTCGACACTGTACTACATGCACTTTAATTAATAAGCTGTAAGGTCATAAGGTTACGTCTTAATTAAATGTCTATTCAGAGGAAATTGTGTAAGGGACGAACAATGAGCTAATGTATCCTAGCTTCCAGCCGGCACCAGTCTGACAATAGCTTGAAATAAGTACCTGTAAAAATTAAAGCAACATTTTGACTAAGGTACCTTTTTGGCTGCTATTTTTAGGGTTCCGTAGTCAACAAGGAACCCATATAGTTTCGCCATGTCCGTCTGTCTGTCTGTCTGTCTGTCTGTCCTTAGCTCAGAGACGCTTAGCACTAGAAAGTTGGAATTTGGTATGGGTATAGATATTAATCACGCCAATAAAGTGGTAAAATAAAATCTTGAAAAAAATTTTTTTTTAGTGTATCCCCCTACACGTAAAGCAACGATGTTTTTATCGTCTATCCTATGGTGCGTGTCGTTGGATAGGTCATTTAAAAATATTGAGGGTTTGCTAAAACTATTTTTCCATCTAAGAATCTGTTTGCGAAATATTAAGCTTTAAAGTGTTAATTTTTGTTAGAGTCAAGTAGGTATCAAAAACAACCCTTTAGTTGGCAGAGGGGGGGGAGCTCTGCCAGCTAAACGATTATTTTTGGAGACGTGAAAAAAATCATGGTAGTAGCATATATTACGATTTTAAAAGGAAAACTATCCTAGCTAACTGATGAAACTGATTATGTAAAAATTTCGTAGTAACCCCATAGAAAATGACTTAAAACTAAGTTTATTTGTTATTTTGTAATGTCATAATTTTTGTCATGGCTTACGGGACGGGTAACTACGGAACCCTACACTGTACGTAGCCCGACACGGACTTGGCCGTTTTCTTCCAATTTCGTGATCAGTTTCCGTATACAACAAAAGAAAACAAGTTATTTTGACACCTGATTTGAGCGGTGGTTTTTCGTGATCCTACTATGGGATGCTACCAGCTAAAGTTCGACTCTTAAGTCAGTCAATCGCATCTGTTTTTTGCCTTACTACTACTTAATACTACTAGTTAAAGTTAAGACCTGGTAGTGTCATCATCTGCCTAGCCTTTTCCCAATTATATTGGGGTCGGCTCCTAGTCAAACCGGATTCTGGCTGAATACAAGTATTTTACGCGGAGCGGCTGCCTACCAGACCTCCACAACCCATTAACTGGGTAACACGGTAGTTCTTGGCAAGACTAGAGTCAGATTTACTGGCTTCTGACAATCCGTAACAACTACCAAAGATCTACAAATGACAGCCGGGACCAACGGCATAACGTGCTTTCCGAGGTACGGAGGAAACTCGGTATGTTAAAATGATCACCCATCCACCCGACCCGTGCGGCTGTCATTCTTTAGCCACGAGCCTGTTAGTGTATTTAATCCACGATCAACCTTATTCCGCATAAATACCATCATTAGTGCCTACAGGCAGTCAGCTGAGAAATTAGACAAATAGATATGAATGTGTTTCATTTATAGCACACAACACAACTCATAAAGGCTTCTTCAAGACTTCATTCCTGAAATTATCCACTAACAGAAAATTAATTATGAAATTTTCGGAGACCTCAAAGGCTAATAATCTCTAAGTAGGCTCATTTATGGTTTCGAAATTTCAAAAGCCATTTATGGCATTTCTTAAAGAAAGTCGTATGAATAGAATTTAATTAAGTTTTATTTCTTAATAGGTAGGTATAACTCGGTATAAAAGAATACATGAGAGAAACTACAGGCGTCACACTGAAAGTTTTAAGAATAGGCCAGTAAGAAAAGCAGCCGATGAAAAATGTATTTATATTTGAAATTAGGAACTCTTTGGGAATCTGTAGATATGTGTACTGAATTCATGTCCTTTGTTTTTACAAATTGGCGACAATTTTAAAAAGTTACTGTCATGCGTCGAAATGGATTTGAACTCACTGATGATTCGTGAGAAAGAAGTCCTTCTACGGCGACTACTGAAGATAACGTGAGTGCTGTGCGGCTAATGATAGAAGCTGATAGAAGTGTGAGATTCGGGCAGCTTTAGGCATTGGTATGAGTCAAGTAGGTACAAAAAGTCTTACATGAACTTTTAAGCGTCAGAAAGCTCTATACAGACGCCAGCACCCGCTACCCGAAACTGTCAAATTTCCAAATCAACCTTGAACCTTAGCGATAAAGTTGAAAATCTATTAAAGATGTGACAGATTGTTGTAGCTTGATGTGCTGGCGTGTGTACTAGATGGATTACCTCATCATTTGACGGAAGATCAGATACGTCGTCGTTTGGATGATTGGTGCCGCTCAATGTTTGAAAAGTATGACGGAGGTGACTCGAATGATGTATATGACATCGACACAGGTGATCGCCAACCGACGTCTTAGCCGCATTCTCGTAATTTACTGGCTCAAACGCAAAACTGCTGGAGAGCGCGATCGACCGCCAGATCAAGCGTCGTAAGTGGAGATGGATTGGTCACACGCTCAGGACGAATTCCGATCACATTACCAATCCTCAAGGGATAACAAAGCGTGGCCGTCCCCGTCAAACCTGGCGACGTATCGTGTTGGCAGAAGCGACGAGCATCGGATTGACGTGGAGCGAGGTGAAGCGTGAAGCTCAAGACCGCTCGCGATGGTGAACTTCTGTGGACGCCCGCTGCCCCAGCAGAAATTTCAGTTATTTTATACTTTGTAGTGTTTTTTATTTGGAAGTCGATGGTAATTTTTTTTTAAGTTTTATTTTTTTCACTTTTTAGTGGCTTACCGCTTCACAGCGTACCGGCGTGATGTTATATTATGAACTGGTGTAAACAATAGACAGACAAGAGATTTCAGCAATCCCAGTCCATTTGCTATTTATTTATTAAGGAGTTCCGTTGCCTTCACCAAATTGAAATGGATCGAACCACTCCGAGGAAGTAGGTACCTACTCTTCCAAAAACTACCCAAATCGCTTCAAGTGTGCCTATAAAATTTGAAGAGTTCTCTCTATTTTTCCAGGATCCCATCATCAGATCCTGACTTGATGATCATGGGATCACCTGGGAAGTATACCCTTTCAAACAAAAAAATCCAAATCAGTCCAGCCATCTTCGAGTAATCGGGGAACATAACTAAATAAAATAAAAAAAGGTTCCGACGAATTGAGAACTTCCTCCTTTTTTGAAGTCGGTTAAAAGAAGTCCGATATGTCTGAATAGTTGGCAACCCTGAAATTATATTTTATTTTATATCCTGTCGAAAAGAGGTATCGAATTGAGTAGATTTGCAGTTTCTCCGTGTGAAATACTAGTATTCAGCTGCGTCCGTTTACACTGGAAGCCGACACCAAAATAATTAGTTGGGAAAAGGCAGATTGATTGATCTCCTGTTGCAAAGAAAGCTGCCAACTGCAAAATTGCAGTTCTCCACAACTTTTAATATTGAAAAAAAAACCACTGATTTAATTTGAATTGCTGCATAATGCGCGAATTTGCAAATGGCGTCACGTGCGCGTGGTGAAAAATAGAACTACCTAAGTCTTTTGTCTTCCACTATTGCGGCGGTAAGGCCCCTCTTTGAGGAGTGGCTGGAGAGGCGCCACGGCGTCCTCACCTTCCGCCTGACGCAGGTGCTTACCGGACACGGCTGTTTCGGGAGGTACCTGTTTCGGATTAAGCGGGAGGACACGCCCGGGTGTCAGCACTGTGAGGATCGCCCGGAGGACACGGTGGAGCATACGGTGGAGGTCTGCCCTGCTTGGGCGGAGCACCGCCGTGTCCTCATCGAGGCGATCGGCGGCGGCGACCTCTCGCGTCCGGCCTTGGTTGAATACATGGTCCGGAGCGAAGAGGCTTGGGAAGCGGTCACCTCCTTCTGCGAAGCAGTAATGCTAGCGAAGGAGGAGGCGGGCCGCGCGAGGGAAAGGCAAGGCCTTCGCCCCAACCGCCGCAACAGGAGAAGACGCCCCGGGCGTCGG
>NDFZ01005472.1:22425-44035 GCA_002192655.3 Mamestra configurata
AAAAAAAAAAAAAAAAAAAAAAAAAAAAGTCTTTTGTCTTTCTTTTGTTTTTGACATGCATAATCTCAGAAAAAACTGAAGAGTACCTATTATAGTTTATTTTTATTTTTTTAATTTTGTCTTGAATGATCTCAGAAAAAAGAAGTGTAATTATTATAGTGTAATATAATAATAATGATCTCTGTACCTAGTTTTAGTAGTTGTTATCTTAATTTATTTTTTTTGCATGCTAAAAATGAGTAAGCAAAATATGATTTTAACTTAAGAGCATAATGTATGTACCATATTTTACGCATAATAAATATTAATTGTTTTATTACGTACCTACATACCCCAAGCTTGCTATTGAACTTGTCGAAAGTCACGTGTTGGGTAGAACTTTCAGACAAAGAACCCAAAAAAAACTTTTTTGGGTAAATTTAATTTATGTTAGGTAGGTACAACATCGACGTTGCTGTACGACCTAATTACAGACGGTAGGGGTGCTGTTGTCAATAGGACCTTTACTTTTTCGAGATGTCGTCATTTTAGTTTGGTAGAAAACTGGAATGAGTAGACTTAAAAAGCCGAACCCGGAGTTTTGCACTTTTCAGTGGGAAGAACAAAAGCTTGATCATAACTTTGAAGAGATGCTCGTCTAAGTATATTTTCCTGCATATTTGAATAAATAGTTATTTATGATACCTACTAGTGCGGTAAGTTGGTTATTACAAACGAGACACAGGCATCTTTTGAGCAAATGTGTTGAAAATAAACTAACCTTACTTCCAATAAATCAAGAAACAAGACACTTAAAGTAACTCGCCTAGCAAAGGGGAACGTCATAAATGACCTTTCAGCATAGATGCTTCTCAGTACGCCGAGCGATTCCCAAAGCGACGCGATCAAAGATACAAATCAAATACTGATTGGTTGCATCGGGACCGACGATATCCTGTTACTGTCGTGTTTGATTTAAATAACCAAGGACACCACGCTGCAGTTGATATTTAGAACGCCAACCTACAAATTCTCCTTATGTTTATAAAATCAACAGGCTTCTGACTGCGGCCTCGTCAGCGTGAGGTTCTTTATTATAGGGAAAAAAACTTACTGCAACTACCGTATGCCAAATGTCATCGAAATCCGTTCAGCGGCTTTAGACGTGAAAATGTAACAGACAGACAAACTTTTGTTTTATAAATAATTATTTGGAATTCAATTCCCAAAATTTTATGGGATCTACAAGTGTTTTACTGTCACTTGGTATCGGTTTGTGCCCTCGGTCGAATAGGTTTCGAGACACCTACTACCTAGTTATACTTATCTACTTATCTTAAATCAAAATTATAACTCAATACTTATCTATCGCCAACTGAGATTTCCTCGAATATCGAGGTACTTATCGAGGCTCGAAAAATATAGTAATTAATAAGTAATCACAATTTTTAAAATAAATGATTTATTTAGTTGAATTCATTTCTAAATTACTTAAATAAGTTTCACTACCCAATTTTGATCATAATTACTTCATAACGCATTTGGTTCTTCACTTATTTGCGGTGAATCTTTCGGTTTCTTGTTAACATAGGGAACATTACTTGCTTGCGCTGCGCTATTTAGCTTCTCAATTCCTCCACTGATTTTGATCGGGTTTGTCTCAATGGCGACTGGTTTCAAAGCACTTTCTTGTGGAACTGAGTTATGGAATATAGGTTCCGTTATTTCGTTGTTCGGCGACATATTAGGTGCTACTGTAGTCTTGTTTACTCTATTGAACACTTGAACGTAAGGTGGCATGGTGCTGTGGCTCACAAGAGTGGGGTCTGCCTCCTCGGTGCATCCTTCAGTTTTGAATCTTGAACAGTAACCATTGCGGCAGAACGGGAAAATTCCGGCGCACTGAACCAGAAGCGCGAAATTGCCCGGATAGCAGTGGAGTGCGCTACTGCAACTGAGGCATTTGTACCCTGGCTGCAAACAATGGAAAAACGTTACTATATACGAAGTACAAATACAATAAAATAATCGAAAATTATTTTTTAAGATTATATCGAAAGTTAAGGACCTAGAATCGAACCTTGGAGGACGCGTTATTAAAAACTATCGTCTCGAATGTTACGTCAGCATCTATCTAGGTACCTACCTTTACGGGGCAGGGTACAATATAATATACAAATACATACGTAGGAATATACAATATATACAATATATACAAATACTACGTATGTATTTCCGTTAGGAAAAGAACTTAATTAACAAAAACATATCTACGCATGTAGATATTTTGCAATTATCTACTTTCGAACGACTGAATTATGATTAATTAAATCAAACGCCTTCAAAAGATCACAGCAAGCAATAACCTGTAAACCTGTCCTCATTTGTAGACTTATCTACTTATAACAATTTCTAGTAATAAAATATGAAGATTGTTTTTACCTCACTCCTATAATCGCAAGCCCAAGGGTTGTAATGTGCTTTACTGAGTGCACTAGCGTAGACGTCGAAGTGAGTGTAATTGTCAGGACGAAAACCAGGTCCCGCTCCTAAAATAAACAATGAAAGTCAATACTTTCTAGTGTATTACTTATTTGGTTACTAACTCAATAGCAGGGGGATGCATGATAAATGCAAAAGCATTTTTCTGGGCAACCTCTACTTACCCACATCAGTCCTTCCTTGGATAAGAGCCAGGTTTATCTGAAAAAGTAACAAGAAGATTACCTTAGTAATCTAAGAAAATATTTTGACGATAAAACAAAACCAATTAGATGTATGGGTATTTACCAAAAATGAGAAAATTACTGTCAAAGCCATATCCTGAATTTTCTACAGAAAGAGCGCAAGTGTACGTTTGTCGCGAACTCCGAGGCAAATAGTTTGTGAGCCACGTAAAATAGACCGCGCTTATATACTGTGGAATAAATTAGATATGTAAATGTGCCAATATGCACGCCGAAGATATTCGCGATTTACAATAGATAAGTTAGAAAATCTCATCATTAACTGGACTATTTACGACGATCGTAAAAGTCTATCTTAATGATAACTTAAATTGAATCTTAAGCATTTTGATTGGTTCTGAACTGGCAGAAAGTCTTGGGGAAATTAGTTTAGTCTTGTAACAGTGGAAGTTGCCTGAATACCAATATCAATCAAAGCGTCAGAGAACTTGAATTACGATTAGGATTAATTGAATATTATCTACAGAGCATCGCGTGCGAAATAGAGAAGGGTGTCGACCGGCTAAACGTCGAACAAGTAAAAAACACACGCATATACTAACTCACCACTTTCCTACCGTTACAGTCGACTAATTATAATAGAAAAAAATTGAATAAAAAGAAAGCAATTAACTCGAAAAAGTGTATATTCAAATCAGTCACGCGATTTCATTGGCAAGGGAAAGACACTTGATTTTGCTAGAACGAATTGTTTTACTGTTTTCAGGGAACCTTATAATCGTGTTCAGTAATAAATTCTTTAAGAGGAATACTTTTCTTTGTGCACGTCTTTTAGCAATTGAGTTATGTTCTTGTACATAGTAGTAGAAATAGCTGGTATGTATGGTGCAAATAGGCAAAAAGGAAACAACAAAACGTTCGGTAGAAAAATATAATTAATTATTAACTGAACTATGAAAAAATACATTTCGTTTCTTGAATATAAATCTGTAAAAATAATATAAAAACCTTAATAAAATTTTCAACTTATTATAACATTATTGGAGGGTTGTATCAAATGTCTATGGCGGGGCCAGATCATAGAATTGATCACTTCATGATGTGGCCGACCATTTCATGAAATGAAAAATATCCGCTGCCCACATCATGATATGGTCTGGCCAGATCAATGATAACTCACTCAGCATCTAATAATATCAACAGCTACACACGGCTACTTCATGATATGGTCAAACATAAAATATTTACATCTATCTATCTATCTATTGGGGTATGGTTTCCGCACTTAGTCCTGATCTTGGACAATTGTGCGGGGGCCATGGCGGCCGTCATTCCAACCAGCCGACCTCCCTCCAGAAGCAGATCAGTCCTCCTAAAGAGTTCAGGGTGTCTGTGAGTGAATTTGGTGTTCCTATCGTTTGTCTACGTATATCGGCGACGCCTGTGCACTCAAGGAGCACGTGCGACACCGTTTCCTCCTCCTCCATGCATGCTCTGCACAGAGCACTGTCTGTTATACCTAGTGTGTGGACAGATGGAAATATTTACATTATGGGTGGCCAGCACTATGGGTGCAAGAGCGAGCGAAGCAAGCCCGGGACTTGGGGCAACCGGACTAGGACAGGGTAGGTTAGGTTTCTTTTCAAACCACCCAGAATTAGCGCCGGACCGCCTAAGTTACGTTTGAAGTTGTCATTTCATTATGTGGCCAGGTATTTCATGATATGGTCAAACGTGGATTGAAATATCATTAAACGTTGCCGTTTAAACGATATTGCCAATTTTCGTTGGCCATTTCATGAAATATCGGCCACATCATAAAATGGCCAATTCTTTGTTATGGCCACGACATCTACATTACATTAATCACCATACCATACCCATACATTCCAGCATTTCAATTCTTAATTACAAACTAGTTTCTAACTGAGATTTCAAACTGTTTAGTTTGTTTTCCACATATTCCAGATCATGGATTCTTTCCAAAGTATCCACATTGGACGACTGAGTCATGTTTGAAGCACTATCTTCTAAAGGCATTTCCACAATGCTGGCATTCACGGGTATATTCCAAATGTGCTTGGTTATTGTGGTATTCTGGTTGTTTACATTGATTCTTAGTACATTTTTTGTTTCTTTATCATTTCCTCCATCCCCCTGGTTTGTTGATTTGGGTTGAGTAATCTTCGAAGTTGACAACATGGTAGTCATGTCATTCATTTGATTCAAAATATCTAGAACAAAATTAAATATGAGTATTCATTCTAAAAAAAACCCCAAAAAAAGCAATGGTATTTTTTTCCCTGAATATACCTGTAATTTGTAAGCTTGTGGTTTCATCCATAAGGTCTTCCTTATCATAAGTCATATTGTTATCGTCATTGACTTCAATGTCTCTGTACACAGGTATCTTGCACTGTCTATTCAGAACTGCCTTCCTCAACGACGGTCGATTCCTTATCGGCGAAAAGTTGTAGAGTACTGAGAATGACGAATCTCTCACTTTGCCCAGCTGCTTATTCACGAACACTGTTTCGTCACAAGCAGCATTTTTCTCGTCACCTGGAGTGTTGAACAATTGATCCAGTTGAACTGAGAAACTTAGTTCGCTGCACATCTTTGTCTTTAGGCGTTTCGTTAATTTTGATAAGGGGAAATTTCTCGTTGATGAGCGTACATTGCTCCTTCCGAATACGCTTCTTGACATATTATTCACGGGCTTCTGAGGCGAGTGTACGTACGTATCAGAATTCTTCACCACTGTATGTGTTGCATTCTTATAAACCATTTGCGCTTCCTCCTCGCCTTCACATCCAAGCCATTGGTCTTCATTCTCTTTAGGATGATGCAAACTGTGAATTCTCGTCACCAATGTGTACAAAAGTTTCAGCCGCTTAACGAGTTGATCTAGGGAGACTTCCTTGTTATTTTTCGGCATTTTAACGTCGTATACAAAGTCGTCATTTGAGCTGAGGAGATTGCTCACAATTTTGCATTCCTTCTGCACTGTAATAGTTAATATCGAATTTAAGTATTTAGGATATTTTTTTTGGGATTAAAGATGTTTACAAACTTATTGTTTTCATGTCTAGTTACCTTTATTCAAGTCAGCTAACAATAGCAGAAGTTTGTTGTGATGGCCCAAAGCGTCCGGCTCGTACTTGTCATACACATGGAAGAAGTCATACACCATGCATCCCATATTGATAACTGCACACACATCCACATTTTTGTAGCAATCATCTTTTAATATTACTAACAGTCTTTGATGCATCATTTGTTTGGATTTCTGAAACAAATAAAAAAATAATTTCTCAGTCATATTACTACTAAGTATAATATACTAAATGTGATTAAAACTAATTTATATTTTATTTTGTTATAACCACAGCACTTAGAACCCAAAAGAATGAACGCGGGCCATCCCGCACTTGGTACGCATGGTGTATTACGCCCTACTCCCTCTCACAGAGGTTACGCCTGTGTCCTAGCAGTACGAACATAGTAGGCTGATTCTGCAACTCTGCAAAAGAATGCAAACCTTATGTAGCACCCTTCGATTTCTCTATCAAATACCACATGTCCACAGTAATATTATGAAGGACACCTCCAGAGGCCCCCAGAGGCATTTCTTCGTCACGCAAATGCTTGGTAAACAATGTCAGATGCTTCCAGACCCCAAATCCCGCGCAACACGTGATTATAATAGTTATTTTGTGAGCATTTCCATGCCTTTGGTGAAGTGGGCATAATTTACTAAGCTCTTTTAAAAAGTTTTTCGAACTTTTATTTCATACCTCAGCAAAAGCACTTGGATCCACAATCAAGAACACATTGTCTCGTATCTCCTGAACCTCATGCGTCCAAGAGTTCATCAGTAATGTGGCATGGTGACTGTCTGGCGACATCATTAATGCTGGCACCAGATGTGGATCTAGGGCTTCCAAGCTGGCTAGGCCACTACGAAGAGAGAGTATCCCTGGAAAATTGTACAAACAAAAAATTATTAACATTGTTTTTACATTAATAGTCAGTACCTACCCAATACCATATAGAAAAGTACAAAAATGTTTTTAGGAAATTTTTGAGAAAAGAAAGGAGACGAGACAAAAGAAACAATATGGACTGTGTAAAAAAACCGCTATGGTGAAATAATTAACAGTAATAGAGAAGTATGGAAGACATGTTGCACCAACACCAAATGAATTGGAATATTAGAATGATGATGTATTGTTTTGTACTACAATTAAATAATATTCATACTATTTTGATCAGAAGAACAAGAAACAGCAAAGATTCCAATCTGCAGCAACCTCTCATTGTACAAATCAAAATCCTTGACAAATGAGCAGTTCTCAGTGACTTCATCTTCACTCTTGACTAAACAGGAGCAGGTGCCTTTTGTCCCATTATTGAAGTGGTCTCTTAGAATGGCTATGGGAGATTTGTTGTAGGTAAAACAGTGTCCTACTAGGGCTAGTAGAGCTGTATTAGTGTTAGTCTCCAGTGCATACAGGACATCTTTCAGCACATCAATGAGAACATTGGCATTTGATGGCATTATAGGCAGCTTTAATGTTTCTGGTGTTGCTTTTACAGTTGAACTGAGGTCTCCTTCTATCAATTCACTAAGCAATGCTTTTGTTTCTCTTAAAACCTGTAAATGAAAATGAAGAGGATTTAGATTGAGGCTTCATATTTGGACCTAGTTATGCACAAAACAGCCATGTCGAGAAAAGTACGAATGGAGATTTAAGCATTTTTCTGTCGATTTCTAACGATGGGTGCCCTTCGGTTATTTATTGCTCAAATATATAATAATCAAAATACAACTGAAGGACATCCATTGACAGAAAAATGCTCATTTCTCTGTTTGTTTTTTCCGACATGGCTGCTTTATGCATAACTAGGTCCTTTTTAGACTTTCATTTGTTCTCAGTTTTAGCTTATTTAATTTCATCTTTAATTATAAGTAGCTGACTGTATAATTACCACTTGGCACCGTGCTTTCACAATGTGTTGATCATCAGCCAGACAGTATCGGCACAGAGTCATTGCTGACAGCAGGAGTTCATCAATTGACACATGCAGCTCACTCACACACTCAACCATCTGGAAATTTAATAAGAGATATCTATCTATCTATATCAAAATATGGTCAGGATAGAATGGAAATATTTTGACTGGCAGTGATTTTATTATATTTGATATTTTGTAAAATCTTACATGATCCTTCCACTGAGTATAAAGTTCTTCTAACTCTTTGTAGTCAGTCTTATAGATAGCATCTGCAAGTTTGCCAAGAACTTCAAATGTGTGGTCTATCCAGTTGACAAAATGCATAGTAGTTATATTGAAAGAATCATTGGCACTTTCATCAACGTCAGATGAGGCTGATGATCTCTCCAAATAGTTCTCAATGGACATTAATCTATTGATGCACCATGATAATCTTTCCAGATTATACTGACGAGTTTCCTGAAACAGGAAAAAGTTGAATTAAGGAAAAATCAGAGGTTTATAGTATTCTAGCTTTTGCATGAGACTTCGTACGCGCATATCCTGTTTTTTCCCGTTCCTGTAAGAATTTTGGGAAATCCTCTTTTAGTGCTCCCTTACACTCTCCAAGGAACCTACATGCCAAACTTCAGCTTTATACGAATAGTGGTTTCGGCTGTGCGTTGTCTGTCAGTCACTCACGTCACTCACTCAGTCAGTCCGCGCGGATTTAGTAGGTAGTCCACAAACTTCAACAGCCCCACTACCCCCTTTTATAGCTATATTATCAAAGATATAATTAAGCTAGATAATCAAGCTTAATTATCAAATCATTTAAATGGATAAAAATTAATATCATGATACCAAACCAAAATCACCACCTTTCCATTCCACCTGGGTTTTGATTGAATAATTTGAACATAAAGTGGTAATTGTGATGTAACCATAATAGTTAGACATAATAATAAGTACTTTAATCACATAGTGCATTATTTTTATGTTTCATCAATAGCTTTCTCAGTTCACGCAAAATTTTGCTACTTTGGGTTACATTATGGAAAATTTTGTAGGTATATTTTTTTCTTTGAAATTAGATTTCTATATTTTAATTTAATAATGTAGCTTTATAATAGCGAAACAATTTTTAAAACTGGTTGAGGTGTTTTTGAGCTAAATTGTAACAAACAAACAAATAAATCTTTTCTCTTGATAATATCAGTTTAGAAAAGTATGGTTGGTATTGTGGCCAAGTCTGATATTATCCTGTGTGAGATTTCAATTCCCTGCTTTGTAATCCAACTTTTTGTGGAATTTTATTACATTTCAACTTCTGTATGGAAAAAATGGAACTCTTGTATGATGACTTGGATGTCTGTCTGTTGTTTATCATTATGTTTGTCACAGCTGATTTTCACCAAATCCACTGAACCCGTTCAGTTAAATTTGGTACAAATACAATCTTTTGTGACCCAAACACGGAGATAACAAATAAATTTTAGTAAATATGGTCACTTTTTGGGAGTGAATTAGAAAATTTAATGAAAAGTTTTTCCAAATGTACTGTGTGACACATCAAATTAATGGGCTCATTGTATGGGTCTCAAAAATATTTTATTCATAATTTTAAAAATATTCCTTTCTGAAGTTAAATAAAGAAAATAATTGACCAGTCCCCCACCCTATCTCCGAAACTACTGAGCCAAAAATTTTAAAAAGATATTTGGTCATTACCGGAAAACCTAAAAGAAATCTTTGATTTTGAAGAAACATGTTTAAATATATAACTCGTTCGGAACCCTTTGAACGCGAGTCCGACTCGCACTTGGCCGGTTTTTAATCTCAAATTTATTCAAATAATCTAAATCTATTTACTCAATCAAAACTGAAGTTTTGTTTCTAAGTTGAAGTTAAAGTTTACAAAAACCCCAGACAATGACGGCCGCCATGGCTCAAACACAATGGTCCAACATTAGGACTATGTGCGGAAACCATACGCAATAGATCGATTGATAGAACCT
Organism: Mamestra configurata; assembly: GCA_002192655.3. Taxonomy (NCBI): domain Eukaryota; kingdom Metazoa; phylum Arthropoda; class Insecta; order Lepidoptera; family Noctuidae; genus Mamestra; species Mamestra configurata. The sequence goes on from NDFZ01005472.1 coordinate 32,108, forward strand.
CAGACAAGATTGATTTACTTACTTAGTTTTTTTTTTTCGTGAAAGTGAGAAGTAGCAAGATGAAATAAAATTAAATATTGGATTGGTTACCTGTAAAAGAGTGCGGTTTCGAAATTCCACTTTGAAGACTTCAAATAAATTGATCACACATTTATTTATTTGACTTGAACATAATGTATAAACATTTCGAACTTTTGAAATATCCTCTACATTACTAGCATAAGACAATAGCTTACGACGTATACGAAGAGTTAAAGGTTGAATTTTGTCCAGTAGCAGGCTCTGAAAGTTTTAAAAAGCACTTGTATTTGTTACCAATTTTATAAAACTTTTAAGCAAGTAGACTAAGTTATTTATATTTACCAAGACATGTTTGGCGGCAGCGCGTGCATCTTGTGGTATTACAGAAAAATCTTCAAAACTTTCTTCCATTTTCATCTCAAAAACATAAAACTTTAATTACACAATTCAAAATAAACGTTAGCGAACGAAGCAATCGGAAATTCGGAATCGTAAACGCAACAACAGAAACAGAACTGTCAGCTGTCATTACCTTTTTTTATGAACATGGATACAGTCTTTCAGCAATAGTTTTTAAAATTTTGATAAAAATCATATTGTTTTGTATTAGAATGCAGATGCAACTCATATTTATATTTGTTGGAGTATATGGTAGCAAATAAATTAGTAGTCATGTCATTCTTCTCGGCAAGTTTCGTTGTCAATACTACAGTAAATTCTCATCTCCATTCTAGATAGCGCCTTTTTCAATTATTCCACATATTGTCCAATTACATGGACACTTGAGACGCAACACCAATTTTAGATCACAATATCCACTAGGAATCAATTTGCAAATAATTAAGGCAACTGCTGGACTTCATTAAAACAAATTCCGCCAAAAACTCCCGACAAGAGCTGGTGTTGTGAGAGCAGTCTCTCTGTTTATTATATTAAAACAGACATTTCGGAGGTCCAACGAGCAACCTTGTATCAGTGCTGAGACTAATTCGAGAACTATAATAATCAATTTACCAGCAGTTTCCACCATTGGCGTCAAATCTTACTGATAGACTTACTAAAATACTCATCCATAATCTGCCTAGCCTTTTCCTAACTATATTGGGGTCGGCTCCCAGTCAAACCGGATTCAGCTGAATATAATATATTGAATATCAATATTTTACGAGGAGTGGTCGCCTACTAGCCTCCACAATTGATTAACTGGGTAACACGGCAGTTCTTGGCAAGACTGGTGTCAGATTTTCTGGCTTCTGACTATCCGTAACAACGGCTAAAGATCTCCAAATGACAGCTGCGACTAACGGCTTAACGTGCTTTCCGAGACATTGAGGAATTTCTGTATGTTAAAAAAAAGAAGTAAAAATTAAAAAATAATTTAATTCTAATGAAATAAACCATTTTATAAATGCATTTATATCCCATTTTGAAGTAAAAACTTCTTTAGCGGCGTTGTGCACTTTTTGGGATGGGTAAAAAATGTTAAAATCGCGTCAGGACACGTGACCTGATCGAAAATTAGTAAGAAGGAGGGAGAGTAGACCGCCGGCGCCGGCGCAGCGTAGGAGAGGAAGTAATATCTCTCTTTCTACCGCGCGGCGAAAATGTATGCCTGCAGCTGTTTCGTTGAGATAAACTTTTTCATGTAAAATAATTATTATAGTTCTGAACTATTAAATTTTTACCATCTAGAGATAAAGTACTCGTCAAGACGGAGCATACGAGCCCAAACTCGATAGGGTTATGTCATTTTATAAGGGAGTTCCTATGGCCTACTTTCCAGCTCCATCATCAGACCCTGGATACCATCTAAAGACAAAGTACCTACTCCTCAAGATTAATCAAAGTCCAAAGTCGATGGGGTTGCATCGTTCTATTACAGGGTTCCTATGGATCATCAGATCGGCTCCATGTCATCATAATATTACATTGTCACGCGATATACATATGCGTACAAAATTTCGGCTCAATCGAAAACTGGGAAGTGTGTCAAATTTAACTTGCAAGATAGATTACAGACAAACATCGGGACAGGTAAAACTAAATAAAATGGTCACCCATCTACAGACCGACCTCGGCAAGCGTTGCTTAACCTTAAAAATCGACCCGTGCGGCTTTAGCCAAAAATACTGTAAAGAGAAATAATAACTAACGTAGGTACTTAAAAAAAGTCGCTATCATTCAGCAATGTATGGTACAGACACACATCAGTCATGTTACGGTCAAGTTGTAGATCAGTCACGTCAAAAACTTAGAAACGTGCGTAGAAGTCACGGGACATCGTGCATCGTACTAATACGTTAGTCACGTTACAACCAGCGCGTCTCTGTCATTGCCACACTAAGAGATTTCACCAATATTCACCATTGACGTATATTCTACCGATAGACAAGAACGTTCATAGAAACCTTTTGTTCAAAAACTAGTAAATTAGAACTAGAGTTCGCTGCAGCGCTGAATCTATGCTTATATTGTCTAAATAAACTATAATAACCCGCCTGCCAAGATTGGCGATTATGGCAAACCATTCCTCTGGGGGAGCCCAATGACCAGCAGTTGACGTCTTTCGGCTGATATGATGAAACTACAGGCAGTGCTACATCGCTTATAAAGCATAGTTTTCTAGCGAACAAAACGTCTTAAGCACCAGGAATTTCTTGGCACTTACGCGTTTACGTAGGTGATTTTGCAACGCAGAAGTGACACAGCTATAGTTCGATCCAGCCCGTCCCAAGCTATTCTCCCCCCAGCGACGCCCTAAGCCGAGCTAAGCCGAGTCGCTTAGTTTCTAAGTTTTAATAAGCCCTGGCTGCAGGTTTTAATATTTATATAAAGGCCACCACAGGCAAGCTCGGGTAAGCAGTCGACAACCTCATAGGTTGAACTGCGAGACTCCGTTCAAAAAAAAAAGAGACAGCTTTTTAGCTACAATTGCTTCCATAGACTTCATATTATTTCGTTGAGTGGTTAAAACTTATCAGTATTGAAATAAATAAATTAACAATAATAAATTTCTTACACACTATTGTCTACATTTCTTTTTCATTTCTCCTTTCGCAGGTCTGCTTCAAGAAATTTCATTAGAAATAAGCAGTTCCTTTGTACTCTTTTTGTGAGTGGAGTCTCGCAGTTCAACCTATGTGGTTGTCGACTGCTTAACCGGGCTTGATTCCTGTGTTCTCATAATGTAATGGTATTTATTACTAAATTTCTTTGTGTACATGAATAATAAAATAAATAAACATCAAATAAATACTGATAAATAACACAATAAAACAAATTAAAACACTTGATAAAATCACCATGAAAAGTCTGTGTATCACATATTTTTATTTCAAGTTCGACTTTTTGTATTGCCAACTGTCAGCGGGGTTCAGATGTTGACAAAAAAAGATAGTTGGTGCAAGAATGAACGAAATTGAATATACTTAGTATACTTTTACAAATTGTCTGAACTGTCAAGTTACTGAATCCAATTGAAAGTCGAACTATACAACCTACGTATACAACCGATTTTCGAATGGAACATCTGAATGATTTACGGCCGGTCTCAATAACGTATCTACGGACCTTTAACCAACTGTCAAATTAGCTACCAACAGTAGCCGAAACGTCATGTTTCCCTTTGTAACAACCCAACTCCACCAAGGCCTAATAGCTAGGCAAATTTCTTGGTTCAGAGAGAGAATTAAACGGCTGATGATTATGATGGAAATCATCAAATCTCTTGTTCTGCAGATTTAAACTGTCTAAGAAACTCCGCCCCTAAGGATACCTACCGCTATCGCGAAGATACTTTCCAAAATCTGCAAAGTATCTTCACGATAGCGACGTGCATGCGCAAAAAGTTAGCGCATATATATTGTACCGTTTTGTGCAAGCCATTGGTGCGGTATACCGTCTTGCCATCTTTAACGCACATGTTTGCTTGTACAAACAAGAATAGTTCCAAATAAGATTGAGCGTGTAGCCAAGGCTTAAAACCTAGCCGTGTTCCTCCTAATGTCCTTCGGTGACTCTTTCGAACAGGTACGGTACATCCCTAGCATTGACAGATGTCATGTCGGAGAACGCCATATTCATTGTTATTTCGATTCCGGAATAAATCTCGCAAATATTGTTCTTATAAGGATTTAGAAAGTACGCAACAATGAGTGAATTAGTTTGGGGAATTAAAAACGGCGATATCGACCAAGTAAAAGACATAGTAGAAAACAAGGTAAGTGGATCACAGTGTCTACAAATCGGTTTTCTTTCTACGTGAACATTTTAGTCGTTGGCACTCGTTGGCAAGAGAAAGCAATGTTTCTCATTAATTTCAAGCCAAATTTTGTTGAGAATCAAGAGAAAACAACAACCAAAGACAATAGCGTACTATATAATACTCTCTTAAAATAGTCATGATTATAGTGCCTAAATGAATAAAACTGCAGTGAAACATTGTGTTATACCTATTTATTTATTGGCCAGGAGGTATTGTTCGACCCCTTCAGTGGCGCTTAATTGCTACGTATAAGAATGATCATAGTCATATAATGCTGCTGTTGTATTCTCCAATTACAATGCCTAAACTATTTTAAATGACTAGAAAAATGTATTTGTTTTAGAAAATTGATGTCAATGCACTAATTGATGGAAGAGTACCTCTCCACTATGCTGCTGATTATGGACAAACTGTGGTGCTCAACTATCTGCTGGACAAGGGAGCAGACCCTAATGTAAGTGAGCATTCAAGACAAAACATTTTGTACAAAAAAAACATTATTTGTCTAATTAAAATGAAATATTTTCAGATGTTGGACAAACATGGCATCTCTGTACTACTAGCAGCTATTTGGGAAGGTCATACAGACTGTGTTAAGACATTACTTAAAAATGTAAGTATCTACCTAACAACAGCAGAATACTGGTGCTTTTTGCAAAATGAATATGCATGACTTGCAATTTCACAGTTATGGTAACAAATTAATTTCATGTGGTAAACTTGTGAAACTAAATAACATTATACAGTATTAAGAGGAATTTGTTTGGCAATGTATAATAACTTGGGATGGAATGAAGGATTTGGGATTTCCAGTATAAATATATCAATGAGTCATGGATCTTTTATGGTTTGTAATTCATTCAGAATGACAGTGTGAATATGAACTATCATGAGCAAACAATTCTTGTTATCTTACAGGGAGCATCCAAGAATGGAAAAACCCCAGATGGAACACCATACATTGAAGCTGCAGAAAAAGAAGAAATCAAAGAACTACTTACATAGAATAAAATGTGTTGTACTCAAACTGTAACAAGCAATCGCTCAGATTTATGTTTTGATGCTAAGGTAAAATCACTAAGATCAAACAAAAAATTAATTAATCCATTATAAATATTTTTACAAGCATTTATTTACATTGTAATGAATTATTTTTATACGCTCAACATATTGATCTATAAAATATGTATTTGATTATGCGTCCATTTAGTAGTGTGTGTATCTATGTATAAAGGCCTGACCTCCCTTATGGGGGTAAAATACAGCAATCACCTGAAATGTGATGGCTAGCTCATCCTTCCAGTGCTTGCATGAGATTTGTAAGAAGCCCCATAATCTAAATTTAGCAAATAAATTATTTAATATTAAGGTATAATTCCAACAAATAAGATGTAATTTTTATCGCTAAAATAATAAACTGATATAAACAAACCAACTTTTTATTGTCATATAAAAATGGGTAATTTCACATTACAACCTTAAAGCTAAATTTTACTAAGGATAAAAGGAGGGACCAATACTTGAAAATATATTTTCAAATGAAACATTTGAATGTTAACACTACTTTATTCTTGGATCACATTTGATCTTATTACTCTATCTTAAGGCCATAAGAACTAGACCAATATCTACTTTTATGAATAAATAAATCTTACACAAGTATCACAAAACTAGTACCTATATTCTTTGGAAAAAAAAAATACAAAACACAGGATCCTATTACAAATCTCCACTTCCTGGATATTTCTTATACTTGTTATTTTTGGCTGGAGGGCAGTAGCATGCATTTTTCTGTGCATCCAAATATGACTTACAGCCAAGAGTTAATGTGCCAGTAAATAACAACTTTGCTGCAGCTTTACAACCTGAAATCAAATAATACAATTTCAGAAAATATATGAATAATATAGGTATAAGTAACCTAGTGCATAAAATGGTATAGCTGGTAAGATAGACTATATGAAAGTAAACACTTGGTTGGTTTTAGTGGAGTAAGCTAAGAATCCCAAATTCCCTGGTGTAAACCCTAAGTCGAGGCATGTTTTGAAGGTATCCCAAAAACAAACAAAAGGTTATGTTTGTCCAGACTAGGAAAAACCAATTAATTTTAACAAGTTTTCAATTCAACTGAATATTCTTTTCAGGCTTCTATACCCAAAGGGTAAAAACGGGACCCTATTACTAAGACTTCACTGTCTGTCTGTCACCAGGCTGTATCTCATGAACCGCTAGACAGTTGAAATTTTCACAGATGATGTATTTCTGTTGTCACTATAACAACAAATAATAAAAATTTAATTAACTTGAAAATTAAAGGGGCTCTCATAGAAGAAACATGTTTTTTTTTGGTTTATGGTATGGAACCAATTTTGTGAGAGTCCAACTCACACTTGGCCAGTTTTTTTTACCTTTTGTTATTGTGTCTCCAGCTACATTTAGTGACTTATAACTATCACAGTAGTTATAGAGGCACCGTTTGAAGTCCAAATCACAAGTTTCTTTCCCACTGTTACATGTATCATAGCATATGTCATGGGTATCACAACATTTCGTCATTTCCTCTAGTGGCAAGTATTCTGAGGCAACCTCAAAGCCGAGAGAACCACAACCATCTGATGTTGGAATGTGGTTTCTATTGCGGACTGGTCTAGAACCTGGAAATTAAATTGTAGCATGTTATTTGATTTGATGTGCAATAAACAGCAAATGCATAAATTAAGTGAATAGTAGCATAAAATACCTTCAGGGCAGTTGAATATGCATTCCTCCTCCACAGCTGCATCAAATACTTCATGCAGGGATCTGAACCTCTCAGCCACTGTTATGACATTTTTAAACATATCACCAAAAACTGATTCTGCCGATAGAACTGCATCTTTTAAGTTCCTTAGCATGCTAGAGCCCATGCCAGAGTACGCGTAAGCTACGAAAGTTAATACGTAAATCGCTATCTTTCTGTATGGAATTTCCATGTTGAACAAAATTACCTTGATGGACTTTTGAAAAATATTAACATTCTCAGCTAAATCCTAACTATTCCTTTACAATTTACATCCAGTGCTTAAAGTACACGTAATTTTAAAATTCGTCTTGGACTATGGCCAAAACAAAAATGTCATAATAAATGAATGCAGAATGAATGTCACTAATGTCACTGTTGTCATCACATGTGAGGGTGACCACAGCACAGAATACATTGGTTCTAATATTTGTAAATATGTGAGTACTACGGACCTACATTTATTTAGGAAATGAATAAGCCAATGGATCAGCAGGATGATTCGCTGTGTGCCTGGCACTTTGGCAGACCACTCAGTGGGCTTAGTGCGAAGATCTGCGAATGTGCCGCGAACTCGAAAAATCGACTAAGTAAAATAAAATATTTTTAGTATAGCAACATTTCATGAGCCGTTTAACGTCCGGTCGCCATATTGTTTTAAAAAGTTATCCTTTTCCGTTTTGTTGTCGTGAAAATGACGGGCTTTAGCAATAAGGTGAGAAGAAAAAATATTGAAAATCAAGTAAAATGCCCTCAAGTGGACAAATAATTAACGTAAAACTGCAATGTGCCTTCTAATCTTTAATATTATTCGTTTCTGACATGTGACAAATTTTAACAACATGCACTGTCCATGCATCACACGTGCTTTCTTGTGTTTAGCACTTGTAATAGAACAATATTACGTGAAACTGTTCGTATATGCTCTGTTTTAAAGAATTCCGGCATCGTAGTTCCAAATTTTGTTGTTCAAAACAGTCAGAATTAAAAATAGTGTAAATAATTTTGAGGTTATACGGTACGTCAGCGGCGGTTTCTAACCAGTGTGAATGCTTGTGTTCTAGGCCATAATCATCGATGGCCGTGGCCATCTGCTCGGCCGCCTGGCCGCAGTCATTGCTAAGGTCCTGCTGGAAGGTAACAAAGTCGTGGTCGTGCGATGTGAGCAGATCAACATCTCTGGTAACTTCTTCAGGTAAGGGATCCCACATCTTTCATACTTTGTGCTTGTTTCATGATCACATCTTCAAGTAAAACTTGAAAAATTACTCGTAATCGTAATTTGAAGATCTGATTTCGAATTTTCTTGGTGTTTTATGACAGCACATTGTGGTGTTTATTAATTTAATAGGTTACACACCCAAGTATCTCGATACTTTGTGAAAAGACCTCCTTGAAACCAGAACTACAGAAAAAAGGCTGTAGAACTTGAAATGATGCTTTACTTGGGTAATTTGCGACTGAAATATTGTAAAATAGATGTTGTTACTTTATAAGTTATCTGATAAACATAAAACAATTCCTTCTTATGGTTTGTTTCTGATTCCTTTGACTAATGGTTCTCATGTTTTTCAGGAACAAGTTGAAGTTCATGTCATTCCTTCGTAAGAGGTGCAATGTGAACCCAGCTCGTGGACCTTTCCACTTCAGAGCCCCTTCCAAGATCCTGTGGAAGACTGTCAGAGGTATGTATCTTCAGTTACTGACTGCTAGACATAGCTAATGGATTAGTGAGACAACCAAATATCTTTGTTTGAGAGAAGAGTCGCGGTACGGTATTATGGCTTATTTTATTGGCATACAAGCAACGAGAGGGCTAATTTCAAAACAACTTTATTTTTCATAGCAACAATGCAGTTTTTTTCAAAATTCACATGCAGTCAATAACGTGGGGAAATTAGAGGTGTTTTTGACATATGGGATTGAGATCCAAAATGTGAATCTTGCTTAACCTTTTGAACGCCATTGTCCCGTATACATGACAAGCAGTACACAAAACGTCACAATTATGTGACAAAAAGTACAGCGAATTTGTGGCTTGGCGTCGGGGGCACGCCAATGCGTTTATGCTCTGGCGTTTAAAAGGTTAAAAAATATTGGAATTGGCCCTTAGTTCTTTGGAGTAAACGTCCTTTGCATCTTCGATAACACTAGTGCAAATTGGTCTTAAATACAGCTATGTTGTCCAGAACAGGATTTCATTGCTTGAAAGACTATAAAAATCAACAAAGAACTAGTTTTTTTTCGTTTTTTTTTGGCTACTCCTTATCTATTTTTGTCAGACTTGAAAAAACACTGCTAATGATTATTTTCATTTTTACCTACATTATTTGATGTTTATGATAAGAATTCTTTTTATGAAGCTTTTAAATCACAAACATCAACCTCATTTGTTACACAGTGATATTTACATGGGATGGTTGTGTTTCAGGCATGATTCCACACAAGACTGAGCGTGGAAAGAGCGCGCTGAGGAGGCTGCGTGCATATGACGGTTGCCCACCACCTTATGACAGCCGCCGTCGCGTGGTTGTGCCTGCTGCGCTTCGTGTCTTCTGCTTGAAGCCTGGCCGTAAGGTATGTAAATTTCTCAGTCATCTTGTAATTTATTTAGCAAAAAAATGGAACGGTTGCTACAGATTCAAGAGCAATTAAAAGCAAGTTGAACAGTTCATTGCTTTATTTTAATGGGGTGCAAAACTTTGCAAAATTGGCAATGCATAATAATATTAATGTTTGTAAAATAAATGGTCTTTTAGAATTATTATTACCTGACTGCGCCAGAAGGAGGGTTATTATTATGTTCAACATGAAGGCTAATTCAAAATGACACAAAAAAAAGTGTAAAAGGATATTGGGGAGGCCTTTGCCAAGCAGTGATCCATGGTAATAAAAAAAAAAATCTACCTTATATCCTGGCCTGGAAATGAATCAAGTGACTCATTTCCAGGCCAGGATACAAGGGATTTACAGGCATTTTCAGGATTTACTGGATACAAGAGCAGGAATTTTTACAATGATGTTTCATTTGGGTAATTTGCGACTGAATAACCATGTTGCAACTTTATAAATGTCTGAGAGTATTTAACTAATCTGACACTTACACCCAACAAAAGAATGGAGTTGAGAATATTTTAATTTTTCTTTCAGTACTGTCACGTCGGCCGCCTGTCTCACGAAGTCGGCTGGAAGTACCGCGACGTCGTCCGCAAACTAGAGAACAAGAGGAAGGTCAAGTCTATCAAGCTGATGGCCTACGAGAAGAAGCTGAAGGTTTGTTTCTTACTCACAAAATTGACATAGCTCATAAAAATCACCACTACTCTAGAGCTGCGACTACATTGTTTTGTAATGATGATTACATTCTTACCTACATTATTTGAGCACAAATGAAAATAACCCTTGACTGATAAGATCTTTATTACTATGCTACATCAAGCCATATCAGCAGTTATCTGACTTGTTTAATTTCTTTTGCAGAGGATCACGAAGGATTCCGGCGAGAAGGTTGCAAAGACGACGGCGCCGTTCACCGCAGTCATCCAATCCTATGGATACAATTAGGATTAAGAGAATATAAATATAAAAACCTTTGGTTGCCCAAAACTGTATTTTTATTATGATTACTATATGAACATATTGATCATAGAGAGATCTTGTAACCAGTATCCCTGACACCAAGCACTATTTAAGCAAAACAGTGGCGTTGGGTCTGTCAATCCATGTAATCTAGATGTCACATGATCACGAATGAAGTGAGCTGTTATACCATCTTGATGAAATGTATTGCTGCTGCTCTCCTCGCGATCACTTCACCCAAGCCTTCACTTCGATATGTTTACAGCTGGTTGATTTTGTAAACATGTCGAAGTGAAGTGGCTTGGGTGAAGTGATCACGAGATGTGCTGGATACCCCACAGCTAAGTGACATTATTCCCTTAAGTCATGATTTAGTGATGTGAGGACGTGCCTCCCGGTCCCAGGGCGGAGATCCGGCCTGTGCGCAAGCCGCCTCGTAGGATAACCCCTGATGACTGACGACCATCACCCTCTGCGGCTTCCGCAGAACAGTGATGGTGCTGGCCGTCAGGTCAGCCGCCCAGATGGGGCCCCATACAGGGCCCCCTAGATTGTGAAGCAGCGTTGACAGCGCCCCAGCCGCGCCCAACAACTTGGGCGCCAGCCGCCGGAAGTGGGGGCCGAAATCCCACCGACTGTCGAGTACCAATCCTGGGCCCCCTTGACCGCGATGTGCGATCCCGGCAGCGGTGCTCGCCGGGGGCCATGAAAAACTGGCCTCCGACTTGTTGAGGGCCACCTCCAGGCCCAGGCGCCGTATTCGGCTCACCACCTGTGAGACCGCGGGTAGTGTAGTACCTACTTCAATTTGGCACTAGATGATGCCCTTAATAGACACGATATAATTATATATTATATAGAATCGAATGCTGTGGATATCTAAACTAAATATTATAAAAAGGAAAGATTTGATGTTAGGAATTGGCTCAATACAGAAGAAGACTCCCCGGGCGTCAGGAGTCGCAGTGCGATCCCCGGCCAGCGTAGGCGCGGGCCTGCGGACGGCGAGCGTTGGGTGGCTCGCTGTCCGATCACCACCAGACCCGGGTCGATGGCGCGTTATGTTACACGCTATATCTATGGCTCAGTGCATAGTCGTCGGCAATGGAGTACAACCACGGAACAGTTCCATGAGCGCAACAAAATTCGAAACAGGTATGAGCTGCCCCAGCCCCCCCCCAGCTCAAATCCTGGGTACGCCCTGGGGCGTGGGGATCCCCGGTAACGGATGCCAAGGGCGAGGCGTTGGAGGAGTAGGCGGTCACGACCGGTTTGACCGTCCTGA
>NDFZ01005472.1:44436-168606 GCA_002192655.3 Mamestra configurata
CCCCCCCCTAGCTCAAATCCTGGGTACGCCCTTGACGAAAGGCGCTGTACCTACTGTCCGCGCGTGTATGTGACCCACAGGCTGCTCGTGTAGAAAGATGTACAAAATGCTTTGAACAATGTGGTTTTCACTTCAGTGGTACAACGAGCAAACCTGCGGGCAATCATATTCGCCCTTGCAGACAACGCCCTGCGTTCTCGCTCTATGTCTATAGGTAGGTACTAATATTATTTGTCTGATCAATGCCCTAGATTGATAAGGAAAGTGGAGTGATGACTTTGACTGCTACCTAGGACCTAACGAATTACTTTTTATTTAGCTTTTAGTACATTATAGCGTAGGTACGTATATTTCATGCGTATATTTGCATATATTTCATGCGTTTTAAACTTAATTTAGGTACCTAAATTAAGTTTAAAACGCTTGAAACAAAAATAAAAATTTAAAAGCTTGGCCCAAAGAATCGTTCCCATATTAAAAACAACTCAAACAATTTTAAAAGTTTTTCGCCATTTCGCTACATTTCACATTAACTTAAAACATACTTAGGCTATATTTTATTTTACGAAAATAATGTAACCCAAAGTAGTAATGAATAAATTCATTATTTGGCGTGCGCTGACAAAACTATTAATGATACATAAAAAAATGTACTACCTACACGATTAAAGTAGGTACTTATTATTTACCTATAAAAAAGATCGCAAGGGTATATATGTCCTAACTAAAATGGTTAAAAATTTCAGAATTACCGCTTTTTGATTAAATGATTAAATCAAACCTCGGGTGGAATGGAGAAGTGGTGATTTTGGTATCATGATACTAATCCTTATCCTTAAATAGTTTGATAATTAAGGTTGATTATGTATATGTAAATTACACTATTAAGTATTCAAATCGGACCTTTCGTTTAAAAGTTACGACGAATATAAAAATATTAAAATGCTCTAAATAAGAAAAATGTTGCGGTTTGAGCGAACTGGTAGAATCATTAAGATTCAATGAATTTGGAACACCATATTTATGATTTCGATTTAAAATATTTGGATTTTTCGAAAATAAACACCAAAAGGGGCGAAAAAGGGTAATGAAGTTTTTAGGGGAGGACATTATTGCTTGCTTCAATTTACGTGGAAATTGGTATGAACCAACTAAAAGTGGGATAATTGAAACAGATCCAACCATTTTTGCATAATCAACCCCTAACGAAGTGAACGGGGTGAACAGTTGCGCTGATCCTGAGACCACAGAATCAGCAGCAGAAATGGCTGGGTAATTAATGAAAAACTAACCTTTGAAATTTGTGGACTACCTAAGAACTAAATCGCGGACGAAGTCGCAAGCGAAGTGCTAGTTGATCATAAAACCTGGTGTAAATTCGTATCACAGATAATCAAAGTATTTGCAATAATTAAAATACCTAACAAAAGCTAATCATCAGTCGCAGTCCAAATAATTAAGTAACATTTTTACAGTCGCCACCCGGTAACAAATGGGAATTTTATTCCCCAATGCCAACTGGTGGCAATCCATGTGGGGAATATTCGGCCCATCCTACGTAGTGTAGTAAAACGACAAGTCTACTTACTAGGCAATAGATGGATGGCCGTTGATATGCACGATGGAATTCTGTACTATATCAAATAGAATGCCGTTGAATATTCTAGATAAAATAATGTAATATATATCAAATAAAAAATAGTTAGAGTTGAAAGATGTTAATTTTCCAACACTTCATTTTGCATAGAGTTACACGTTTTTAATTATCATGTTCTAGTTTCCAGTACCTAATAGAAATTGTAAAGAAAATTTTAGTTTATTTTATCTTCTAGGGGGGCAGCTGCCCCCCCCCCCCCCCCNCCCCCCCCCCCTTGCCCCTAGCTGGGTACGCCCTTGCCTTGCGTGTGCAATATAATAATGCATTTAGAGTGCTGGTGGAGTGGTGGCTGGTACTGATGGGACTGCCCCGATTATGTAGCGCATCAGGGATGTTCGCCGAGTCACAAGTAGACTGTTTCTATTCTACTATGCGAAAACGGTGCACATCCCTGGTGCGCAGGGTTCGGGCTAGTTTCAACAGCATCTTGAAGGTATTCGCGCCGAGCTTCAATTGTCAGTACCTACCTGAACCATTGTTGTATGGTTCACTTACTGAGCAATCGAAACCAGTAATACTGTGTGTTTTTGTTTTGTTATTATTTTATTAGGTATCTGTAATGTATGTGTCGAAATAAACGTTTATTATTATTTTTATAACATACATACAAATCTTTTCATTTCGTTAGTTAATATTCCCTATCAATATAGTGTAGGTATGTACATTATTCTACTAGTCAAGCCCTTTCATTTGATACCCATATTCAGGCTGTTTGTGTTAAAAATATAGGTAGGTAGGTAATTCGCGGTTTTGTGGTGGCGACCATCTTGGTTTTGAAATTAATCATAATATATAGTATTCTACTAGACAAGCCCTTTCATTTGATAGGTACCCATATTGAGGGAGTTGTGAAAAAATATGGAATTCGCCATTTTGTGGTGGCGGCCATCTTGGACCGATTTTCATCAAACATAGCTAAGAACACTCCCAACTAACTCACCTTTCAAACAAAATCAAAATCGGTTCATCCGTTTGAGAGCTACGATGACACACACTCCCTTATTTATACAGACACCCAAACGAGGACTATAGTCGTTAGTCACCAACCGAGGACGTCCTAGAAAAGAAGGCTAACGACGACTTACTTATTTATTACTTTTTTACTTAGGAACTTATTTTTTTTTTTTTGACATGATCTACTCTTTACAATTGTTTTTTTAATGAGTTGTATTGCAACATATGATGAACTAGTATTGTCCTATAGCTGTTTTATATTATTCTTGACTGAACAACCGGCAGTAGGGGGAAGTGGGGCAGATTCATACACGGGGCACCGTCATACACTAGCGACATCTTTTATTAGGCGCGCGTTAACTGAACGATTTAAGCATGTACACGTGACTTACCTACGTGTGCGTTGGCTCACGAATTTTGACAGCAGTCAGTGTGAAACTCGCGACGAGGTGACGCGGAACGTGATTCGGCAACGCGTAAGTAATTTTATAACCTCACTTTAAACGTCTTTATTTTGATGAAAGTTTTTATCTAGATTATTCAATACTATTTTATTTCAAAGATAATAGGATGTATTTTGTGAATTGATACGTAAATAATAATAAATATGTTTGGTTTTTTTATAAGAATATTTGTTTTTCAAAATCATTGAATGGGGCAGGTTCATACAGTAATAAGAGGGGCACATTCATACTGTATGAATGTGCCCCATATTTTATATTAGAGTTGAAATGATATTATATTTTGTTTTACAGAAAAAATATGGTCAGGAATTACAAGAAAGAGGGTACTAGGAGTGGAGAGGTAGACGAAGTGGCAATATCAAAAGCTATCGATGAAGTCATACTAAACAAAGTCTCTTTAAGAAAATCAGCAGCCAAGTACGGAGTAAATCCACAAACTTTACAAAGCCGTCTCAAAAAGATACGAACACGAGATCTACTTAGCGAAAATCGTGTTTTCGATTCTAAATTTGCATCGCAGCAAGTTTTAACAAAAATAGAAGAAGAACACTTAAATAAATACATCTTAGAGTGTTCCAAAATGCACTATGGACTAACATGTGTCCAAGTTAAAAAACTGGCATATGAATTCGCTTAGGCCAATGAACTCAAATATCCAGCAAGTTGGGATAGTAACAAGATGGCGGGAGCAGATTGGTTAGCAAGTTTCCGAAAACGCCATAAGAATTTAAGTTTGCGTAAACCGGAAAATACCAGCGCTGCAAGATCATTCGGGTTTAATTCGGATTTTTAATGATGAAGATTTTGCGCCAGTTCAAGTGTATCATTCTAATCCTGTAACGAATGACAATGAAAATACAGCTGGTGAGGAGCAGCGTGGAATACCCGATAATGAGCTTGTTACAGTTAGTTATGAACTCGCAGAAGTCAGTGGTGATGTTCCTGCTCGAACACCGACGACTTTGTCTAGAGATGTTTCGCCTTCACTGCTTTCACAACCTCTTCTATTTATGGATTTCGATAAACCTACACCATCTACTTCCAAACTATTGAAGACTCCAGAAATGATAAGGCCTTTCCTAAAACTACCTACATTTTAAGTTATTTTCTGTTTACTTAGTTATCTTTTTTTACTTTTTTCTTTATTACTTGATTATTTTCTAGGTATTAGTTACTCACAGAGTCTAATTGCTTTTGGTTTCGAATACGTTGTGTTTTGATACTTTTATTTTGATAAATAATTAAACATTTATTCCTTAATTTGTGTATTTTTTCACATGTATGAATCTGCCCCATAGCCTGTATGAAAGTACCCCGCATGCGGGGCACATTCATACATTCCTGATTTTTTTTTAAAACTTTTATAAAAAGTCACAGATGTATATTTAAACAAATTATATGTTTTTGATAGAAAGTCAGATAGTTATAGTACTAGTTCTTATTCAATCTATTCAGATATTGATACCAGAGAATAATCTATGAGACAAAATAGAAAAACTGTATGAAGCTGCCCCACCTTCCCCTACGTTGTTCATGCTCCCTTAGATGTCACTGCTTGCGGTAGCGTCGGAGGTCGGGTTACCTGCTTCTCTCAAACATGGCGAGGGGGGTAATGGCTGATCTTTGTGTTATGCTCGTGAACGGGTGCTGCTTGTGGTGGCTGTTCGCCTTGCTGGTCATGGTTTATTTTTATTTTTTATTATTGTCATAACGATAAACCTACAGTTTATAAGTAATAATAACTACGTTGGCTCTAGTTCATCACTTGTGGTTCCAGTCACAATCCTGTTGTATGTCCCAAGCGGGCACACCATTTATGCCTGAAGGCTTAATTAGTTTGATTTACTTGTTAATGCTTGAGTTTGTTTGTTTTTTTGATGGCATAATGGAGTGTGCTAGCTAACAAGTGTCAATTAATTTCATGAAATTTGATTTACATATTAGGTACTACATATAATTTGATGTGTCATGTTTTGTAAACTTTGCATACTGCTGTATAAATTCAAGTTTTTATAACTTAACAGATAGATGTGTTGCTAGGGAGTTTGTAGCGCCACTTCTCCTTCCCAGCTAAAATACTAGGAAGTGGTAACGAGCGGGCGTTTTGGGGGACTATCTTTATGTAGAACTTTGACGTTCAACGTTCAGCCTAATTTGAATAAATGACTTTTGATTTTGATTTCACGCCTATATTTAAGTACCTACCTATACAAGACAGAAAGAAAGAGAAAACAAAATTAAGCTGATGTGCCGATTCTTATAGTGCTATCTAATTTTTTTTGGTGTGACTTCCTATGAACAATCCGAGGACCTGTGTGTGAGCCAAACGAGGACCTTAACCATCTGACCAGAGACACCAATGCGAGGATTTTATTTAACACACTTTTTCTTATTACTTGTACGAAGCGAGGACCCACTATTAGGCGACTCACATACAATACGAGGACGTTTTTCAGAGTAGGTAGGCGTTGTACAAAACGAGGACATTTTGAAAATTTTCCAAAACTAGGTTTAAACACACTTATATTTTACTATAATAATATTTGAACAATCTTTATGTAGGCAACTACATAATATGTTCATACACACCAATTCCTTGTTTTAAGTGCAGACACAGCACATTAAGCTACCCGAAACTGTCAAATTTTCCCAATCAACCTTGAACCTAATATTTTAGCTATAAAGTTGAAAATCTATTAAAGAAATTTGACAGATTGCTGTAGCTTGATGTGCTGGCGTCTGTACCATCAGAGGACCTTATTTGAATTTCACCGACAAACGGTTAAACTGGAAGAGTGATATAACAATGTATTACACTCATGGTTATTAATTTATGAAGCTGTTGCTGGAATCGTCTTCATGTGATACAATTACTCTTCAACGGTTATTTATATCGTCTTGAAACTTTTTGTTGACATTTTAAAGCAATATGTATTCACAGTGGTCATGGTGGTGGTGGTGTTCATTATGAAGCTGCTGCTGGTATCGTCTCTAAATGCGAAATTTCTTCAACGGTCACATGTGTCGTCTTGAAAGTTTGTGTGCTATTTGGTGTTATTACATAGCAATTCATAATCATGGTTATGTTATGTAGCTGCTGCTGGAAGCGTCTCCATGTGACACAACTCTTCAATGGTTACTTGTATCGTCTTGAAACTCTGTGTGCTATTTGTTGATATTTCATAGCAATACGTTAATAATTGTGTTGTTATGTAGCTGCTGCTGGAATGGTCATGAAACATTGTGTGCTATTTGTTGTCATTCTATAGCAATATATAATCATGGTGATATGATGAGTATGAAGCTGTTGCAGGAATCGTTTCCATTTGAGACAATACAGCAACGGTTACTTGTATCGTCTTCAAAGTTGGTGTGCTTTTTGTTGACATTTCATGGGAATAGGTACATAATGACATATACATGGTGATATACCTAATGACAGTCATGGTGATGTTATGTACCTGCAGCTGGAATTGTCATCCTATTTGACAACTCTTCAATGGTTTCTTACATCGTCTTGATGGGATGTAAATATTCGTTATATTCATATCCCATCAAAATTATGCAGATAGATAGATAGATAGATGAGATATTCGTATATCGAATATCCGACTTCCAAAAGAAGGAGGTTATCAATTCGACTGTATGTGTTTTTTTTTGTATGTTTGTCATCATTCCGTCAATTATGAACGAATTTTAATGATTCTTTTTTTATTCGAAAGCCTATACTCCTGAGACTTATTTTTGCGATCCACGTGCACATTTTGATTTCATAATCAGGTGGTTTAGAATAGAATATCATTTCTATATACTCACACTTTATCACACTAATATTATAAAGACGAAAGTTTGTGAGTTGTGTGTGACAGTGTGTGTATGTTTGTTACTTATTCACGCGCTAACGGCACCGATTTAGATGAAATTTAATGTAGAGGTTGTTTTAATCCCAGGAAAGGACATAGGATATAAGTTTTTATCCCGGGGGTATTTTTCCTTGGGATAGGTAATTTTCGATATTCACGCGGGCGGAGCCGCACGCGACATCTAGTTGTAGGTACTTACTTATATATTTTGCATCCCCTGCGGTCCAACTTGATAAAACATAATTATCTAAATTTACTGGACTAAATCCTACTGCACGTAGGTATATAGGTATTCGCCATTTTGCTATCCATAAAGATAAGTTTTTTATCATAGGCATTTTTAAAAAGATGGCGCTTTCGAAAATGCAGTTTTTATTTTAGACGATAATACGTGGTTGTTGAAAAACGTAACCTATAGATAGTTACCGCGTATTCTGTATTGACGTCATAGGAAATCAATTTATAGGTCCCATTTATTGCTCCAGCGGGTTCAATCAGATAACTATTTTACGCGCAGGGACAAATTTTCTTGTGCAGCTGTGTCCTGCGATAATACTCGCTAAGTCGCAACATATAAACTCGAATCATCTTGATCCTTTAGGAGTATATTCCACTCACAGCACATTTTTTTCTATTTATACCTAGTTATTCTTTTCGCTGTTGACATCGACTTCTGTATCCCGCCAGACCATGGCAATTCTAGCCATCTTAGAATGCGATTGCCTAAGTAGTTAACTACGACACAAAGGGCCGGTTTCTGAATTGAGTAAGTATTTGGAGTTAAGTGCGTGTCAAACCTTACTGAATGCCAAGGATGCCAGTTTTCCTTCAAATGCTTAATTCAGAAATCGGGAGTATGAATCGATTTCGATTAGGTAAACATAGGTAAGCTTTTTATGACTTAGACCTACCTACTGACCCATTTTTTATGAGACCATGTTCTCAGCATTATTAAACGAATAATCATAATATCTAAGTCCTAAAAATAAAGCCAAGCTCAAGTTGTAGTAACAATGAGTTAATTTGTCCTGCTGTAATGTCAAACTGTAGGTTACTTTTAAGCCAAGGATCTAAATCGGGCAGTCCGCGTCGTCGTCGCATGGCGTGTGGGAAGCTGAAAATTGAATGCGTTCTAGCGCCTAATAAGCATTGAATCGACTCTGTCTCTGAAGCCATATAAAAGCCGGGACTAGCGCTTCAAAATTCAGTTCGGAAGCGACCGCCATCGGTACACTTCCAACAAATTCATCGCGAAAGGAAGAAAACCAAACCATAATAGCACACAGTTACTATGAATAACTGGCGTTTACTACTACTTGCGGTAGTCGCGGTTTTTCAACCTATTGCATCCTTCACCGATAGCAACCTCATTGATGGCAGGCAACAGTGTTGCGACCGCGTCTCTTCTGCCCCGCTTCAAGACACGAGGTCTTCGCTTCATGGAACATACCGGCTCGGCAAAACTACATCTGCACTGCGACGTCTAAGCGACCGAGATGAATCCCGTGAAGATCGTCGGTATGAACTAAGGCAACGTGATTCCTTATTCAGTCGTCCTTCTACGGAGAGAACGCTGGTGGATTTCAGAGGAAGAGTTGCAAGACAAGGTCCCTCTGAGATAGCCAGAACCTCTCGAGTTGAACACCGTTTAGAACGTCCTACGATCTCCTCAAGTCGCGAACGCTTACTGGATGGACACCAAAGTAAAGATACCACTCGTTCTATTCGAGATCTGAAACATCAAGATCTCACCCGCAGGGTCGTCGATCGCACCTCCAGGGATGCCCTAGATCGTCGTAATGAAAGGGTCAACACTGAATCTCCACGTGACCGTTTATTCAGGGCCGACGAGCGCTATGGTTATGAGCGTCTGTCTAAAAGCTTCGATTCTCAACGTGAAATGCACCGCGAGCAAATCGGGTCTGTTGAACGTAGGATTACACTGAACAGAGATGCTCGACGTGTCCTCAGCCGAACTCAAAATGGTGTCAATGTTGAAGATTCTAACAACATGAATAATCGTCAGCGTATTGCAAGGGAAAGGATGAGCGCAGTGCGACGCGAATCTTCAATTCGACCAGACACTAAACGTCATAGTGAGCATGCTGATGAACGCCGAAATCTGCAGCGAAGCAACGAACAAAGGCAATTTAGAATAAAGGCACTTGCAGAAAATACTCGATTAGTAAATCGAATCCGTGACATGCCTAATCGTGTTGACGATCGAGAAGATACTCAGGAAAATCGACAGCGCATTCGCACAAATCAACGATTATCCACCGGCAGGTCTGACGAGAGTCGTGGACAGAGAGAAGAGCGCAGGGAATCTAGGCAGCAAAACAAGGAAAATATTGACCGTACTGCTTCTGGCGAGCGACGAATGCAGGAGGTGCGAATTATGAATGTTATGAATAATCAAAATGAGAGGAATGTAGACGGTCAACGAGAAATTAGGCACGAGAGGATGTCAAGGGATATTCAGAACAAAGTACGAGAAAATTCAGATCATAGAATTTCCCGCGAAAGAATTTTGATGGAACGGAAAAACATTCGTGAATCTAGAATTATGATTACCCGCAATAAGGGGGAAGTTGATTATCAACGTGTAAACCGACGTAACCAGAGAATGACTAGGGAAACTCGGGACGAAAATATGGAAAATCTGGAGCAAAGACTTTCTCGTGAAAGAATCCAGATGGACCGAAGAGATATTCGTGAATCGAGATTTATTAATGCTCGAAACACGAGGGATGTTGCTGATCGACGTGAAATCCGACATTTCGAGAGGATGACTACGGAAACTCGTGAAGAAAATAGGGAAAATCTAGAGCAAAGACTTTCTCGTGAAAGAATCCAGATGGACCGGAGAGATATTCGTGAATCTAGACTTATTAATGCTCGAAATACGAGGGATGTTGCTGATCGACGTGAAATCCGACATATCAAGAGGATAACTAGGGAAACTCGTGACGAAAATAGGGAAAATCTGGAGCAAAGGCTTTCTCTAGAACGAATCCAGATGGACCGAAGAGATATTCGTGAATATACACTTATAAATGCTCGTAATACGAGGGATGATGCTGACCGACGTGAAATCCGAGATAACGAGAGAATTACTAGAGAGACTCGGGACGAAAATAGGGAAAATCTGGAGCAAAGGCTATCTCGCGAAAGGATCCAGATGAACCGAAGAGATATTCATGAATCTAGACTTATAAATGCTCGTAATACGAAGGATGCTGCTGATCAACGTGAAATCCGACATTTCGAGAGGATGACTAGGGAGATTCGTGACGAAAATCGGGAAAATCCGGAGCAAAGGCTTTCTCGCGAAGGAATCCAGAAGAACCGAAGAGATATTCGTGAATCTAGACTTATCAATGCTCGAAATACGAGACACGTTACTGACCGACGCGAAATCCGAGACAACGAGAGGATAACTAGGGAGACTAGGGATGAAAATAGGGATAATCTGAAGCAAAGGCTTTCTCATGAGAGAAACCAAATGGATCGAAGAATTATTCTTGAATCCCGTAATACCCAAATGCTTAGATACGTAGATGATCGACGAGAAACAAGAAATACCGAGAGGAACACTCGAGATGAAAGGGAAAATCATATCAACAGGCTTTCTATCGCAAGGTCCCAGGTAGATCGTAGAAATATCCGCGAATTTAGAGTGATTAACAATTTGGTTAGCCGTGATGATGATAGACGTATTGACAGCAAGAGGGAATCGAGATTCAACAACAGGATGTCTTGGGAGATTCGGGACGAAAATAGAAAAAATCGGGAGGAAAGACTTTCCCGCGAGAGAATCCAGATAGACCGAAGGACATTCCGAGAATTTAGAAACATGAATGTTATTATCCGAACCACGAGAGACGTTGAAGGTCAAAGGCAAATCCGAACTGACGCGAACTTGCATACGAAGAATAGGGAAAACCCCGAACACAGACTAGCTCGTGAACGCATCGTAATGGATCGGCGAAATACTCGTGATTTTAGAATCGTTAATACTGAACATGTAAGGGATCTCGACAGTCGACAGGAAATCAGGGAGCCTAGGGAAACCCGAGAACGAATGAGGGAAAATCCCGTCCGTAGACTCGCTCGAGAAAGCAGACAAGTAGATGGCCGAAGTACCCACGAATCCAGGACAAATCGTGTCGATACTCGTAATGAGAGGAGCGTTGAGTCTGACACAGAAAGTCGACGAGAAATTAGGTATAATGAGAGGCTGTCCGAACACATTCGTGGCGATCGGGATACCCGCGACCGTCGAGTGGAATCAAGGTCAGCCGACAGAGTTAATGTTGATAGGCACAGTTCAATGATGGACCGAAGAGTTCGTTCTGCTGACAGTCGAAACTTCCGCGAAATTAGGGCTGAGCCCATGCTAAGCCGATCTGCCGACTCAGAACGCCGAAACGAAGTATACCGCAGCCGGGTTGAACACAGCCACAAGATTGAAAACAGGGAACGCGAAGCAGTTGCCGCTCGCTCTCGTAATCTTGAGATGTCCCGAAACCGTGAGAGGAACTCCATAATGGTCGAAAAAATGGAACCTGAGGGCGATTTTACCATCGCTAGCTGGCAATACGTTCTGTACACATTGCAGGCCGCCTATTTGTTTGCTCTCTTCATACAGATGCTGACGCCAAGCCGCACTGAAAAATCACACAAGATGTATGTATTTTGATATTAAAAATTACACCTGTTAGATTAGTGGTACTATTTTTATTTAGGTACTTACGTTATGTTCCTTGTTCTCAGGAGTCTGCGCTGGTTGCGCGTATCTTCTCGCTACAACCCAATCAAGGTGGATTAAACGACAACTGTACGAACTTCCCTAATATTTAAACTTGTAGAATATTTCGATTCAATGTTATTATGATCTCTTATCTAATGTAATCATAGAAAATAAATAATTATTGTGTGTTATACATAAGTGTGTTTATTTATCGGCCTTCAATTAATTCTCGATAACCTACAGTAGGTTCAATAAATAGTTCAGATACCTTATAACAATAACAGATCCAAGAAAATAAAATAAAATCAATCAAATCATTTAGTAAATCGGATTTCATTTATTCTTAAAATGTAGGTACTTTCACATAAAACTATAATCATAAGCTTATTTAATGCATTCTACAGATCCAAAGTGTCTGACTTTTTCTTGTGCTGCCCTTCATACCAGGCCTTTGAAATCATCCTCTTCATTTCGTCATCCCCAGTTTCATACCTAGAAAAAAAAAAAAACAAAAATATTTGAACAATTTCACTTAAGAATAGGCTTGCCTTGATCTGGTGGATAATCAAGAGGGGTATTGTCTGAGAGAGAGAAATGTTTAATACACTAAAAACAAACAGGTGTGGTTATTTGTAATCACTCAAGAAGTATAAGACATTGGAAAAACCATTGCGCTGTCACACTGGTATTGGCACACTTGACATTTGTTGACATGCAACATTAGCTCTCTACCTAATTATAGCTAATAATACAGCTTGTCAACAAATCGCTCATTTGCTGTAAGTCGACATATGTCAATGGTTTAAACCATTTGTATCTGCCAACAGTACTAGCTTATAAATTGGGTGCATAATTTTCTAATAAAAAGGCATTATTTGGTGCAAAAGCCTTTCCAAGCTAAGTGCAAATTAGACTTTTCAGTACTTCATAGAACATAATCTGCCTAGCCTTTTCCCACCTATATTGGGGTTGGCTTCCAGTCAAACTGGATTTAGCTGAAGAACAGTACTTTATAGAACATGTGAGGAAAAAAAAACTTACATGTTCTTCATTAAGCTCATGATAGATTCCTGAGGATCTGACTTGTCCATTTCCGGAGCTGCAGGCTTCAGCTTGCTGTTGCGCTGATCTTCAAACTTCTTCTCAAGCTCTGTCATGTGAGACCATTTAATGTTGGGACGAGACTTGGCTAAGAATATGACTACCATATCTGTAAAGAAAATCCTAAAATATAACACAACAGATGCTAAAAGTCAATAAATGTACAGATTGGAAGAGAAAAAGAAAAGAAAAAATAAATAATAAGGGGAAAAACATCAATATAAAAAACACGTTTCACATTTACGAGTTTTTGTTCATCGAACAATAATAATCTATGATTCATTTCTTTGTAATAAAAAAAAAAAAAATATCAAAAAAAAAACAAATGACTCAATAATATTTTAAATTGACTTATAATGGGAATAGAATAAGTTGTCACATAAACGCACAGCACATGGTTACAAACAACAGCTATAGAAAAGCAATAAGTACTTTTAATTGATTTTCATGTCTGGATGTCACAGAGAGCATATTATTATGTTGTAGGCATTTTGAAATCATGAATTTTGAATACAACTTACGACATAATATAAAACAAGGTACTCCGCCGCATCTGTCTGTCTGTTTGCAATAAACTCAAAAACTCCTGAACGGATTTTCATATGGTTTTCACCAATATAGTGAGAATAAGTGATTCATGAGGAAAGTGAGGGAAGAGGTCGGAAGAAATAGATCGAAAAAAACAATGCACTACAGTTTTAGAGAACATATCAATATAAAAGATAGTCATATGCTATCAAGGACTTTCTTTGTAGGTCAAAGAAAGTCTTTTATGTTTGACTCACAATAACCATTTTTATGATATTAAAATTTGGTATAAAATATTTCTTTATTTGCGAAGGTATTTTCACCAATCTATATTATCTAATCTCTGGAAGTACCAGTTGGATTTGGAATTTTATTTTTGTATATAATAATCACATTCATGGAGAAGGTTGTAGGCTATACAGGAACGGGGAAAAAAATGGGATATGCGCATACCAAGTTGCAGGCAAAAGAAGTAATCCATAAACAGTACTTTGAAGCAATCTCTGAAAGTTCTGATCCAACTATGAAAATAATTTCATGGAAAGAAATGAAATGTGAAGACCTTATGACTGCGTCAGCGAACGGCGTTGCCGTTGCTGAGTACTGAGCCAAGCACAAAATTTGATAAGTGTATTTGCCACCGACACACTAAGAAGATGGAAATAAAGCTATAGCTGAGTGTAGGCTACTTATCTTCTGGGGTAAATGCATTGTTTCTGTGAGATAGGCTTTGGGAGCAAATCCACAGGCAAACAATAGTAGGTAATCCAGAAGCTTAGTAACATTAAATTACTACACATAAATAATTACCTGTTTTCTGTTTCCAATGGCTCTCTTCAATATTGATCGGCTCCAATAGTTTGTTGATCACAAGCAGGTAGTCCTTATTCTCCAGGTTTTCAACATGGAGCTCCATGGATTTCTCTGTAAGCTTGCAGAAAACTTGCTCCTTTGGCACAGATTGGACATTCTTCAGAGTTACAAAAACTTTTATGTACTTATCTGATTGATCCCAACCTGAAAATATGTGCATTGAATACTTAACTCAAAATTCTTATAAGAATCATCGGCTGATACGAGATGTACGAAAAAGGCTGATAATTCTGCGCCAACCCCAAGTAAATAAGGTGAGGGATAGTAGGTAAAATAATTTGATTATAGGTATAGTACTTCAAGAAAACATTATTTATGTTATTCACGATGTGCATACGGTGCATATATGTCGCAGCCAACTAGCTCAATCTGCAGTTTCATTAAAAGCATAGCCATTGAACTGCGCCATTTAATAAGTGACATGGGCAAGTCCCTGAAAAATCGGCGTAGTTAAATGAAAAATCTGGGCTTTTAATGAAACGGCTGATTAAGCTAGTTCACTGCGACACATACACAATAACTCAAGTCGAAACTATGGATTAAGGGCTAAGATGACGACCCTGAGTAGACGGCAAATTAGAATAAGGTCAAGAAATATAATTATGATTAGAAGCCTGCTAACCATATCCGTTGAGTTTTATTTGGTATCTCTTGTTTTGCGCAGCTGACGCGGTGGAAGGAGCCGGCGACGATCCTGCCTGCGCGGCCTGTGCAGCGTCTCTCAGGTTTATCCATTCTGTTTCCAGTTTCCTAATCTCTAGCGACAGTAAATCTTGGGCTCTCTTTCTTTTCGCCTGTTTCAATAACCCATTGAGCTCGTCGATATCGCTGCGTAGCTACAAATATAAATATTACGAGTGATGCAGGTTATATCAAAGAATAATTATTTCTTGAGGTCATCGATAAAAATTTTATGTACAAACCTCCTTCATTTTAGTTTCAGACATTTTTATAGTTGCGCTGTTTTCTCCAATTCCGAACAATAACTTTGATCAATTCGAATTTATTTCACCGCAATGCAAGCGAGAACAATAGTTTTATGAATGACAGCAAAAATTACATTGAACGAATGACAAATAACTTTTATGATTTTGAATGAATATTTCAGAGATTCGTTCTAGAACTCGAATGAAATGGAATTTTTGGGTTATTCATTATTTAGGGTTAGAGATGTTACCACATGGAAAATAGGAACGGTCCATAGATAATGGACATTCAACAAGCGTTGATTTTCATGGTCCTTGACTCCTTGGGTTTTATCATTATATCATCACCACTTTATGAACAACAGAACATGGATGGTTCAGACGATGACGATGGCGTTCAGTAATAAAAATTATCTGTACAAAGCGTTGCAGGTATCACGCCGCGAATATTGTTTGGCTGGTAGGTAGATTAAAATGCAAATCATTTTTCGTTATTTCTCCCGCTCATCATGTCCCAGCATCAAGCACACCATTACCACAGATTAACTAATAGTTCCTTCCATAACCACAGATTAATATAACCGTTTGGTCTATCGGGAGCAGCGCGTAGTCGAGGGAAACAGCTCCACTCTGGTAAACTCCGGTACCTTGTATGGGTTCATTTGCTTATAAACCAGGCTAGATAGAGCTATCCTTCCAGTACCCCCTGGGAGTCTAATACCCTTATTTCTGGCCGGTCCTTACAAAAAGTATGAAAATAGCCTGCACTAACCAGACTTAGCAAGGGTAGGCGCTTGCAAGCGCTGCAGACCGCTGCCAGCGACCTACTTTCTACATTTATGAACCCTATGACGGACAAGTACTTAGTTCCGCGCGTAGGAGACTTTAGATAGACAGAAGGTGGTGACTGGTGACAAAGACTGTGAACAGCACGTTTTTTTTTTAAATTATGCTGCTCTATCCCACCCGTCCTGGAAACAGTCAACTCCTTCCACCTTTCCTTTTGTGTCCAGTTTATCCTTACATCTCTCTCTACTTCGTGGCCTACTGTGGCCCCAAGGGAAATTTAGGTTTTAAAAACAAGAAATTAAAAATACACGTAAATGCACATGGAATTATTTATTTAATAAGGTATACAGGTAGATTAATGGCATAAAGACGATATGAGATTAAGCACAAAGCAGTAACATCGTCGTAGAGAGTTCAGTTCTTTCGGTGGGCGCGGTTGCGACGCATGTTGGTCTGGCACTGCGGGCAGTACCACTTTCCTTTCGGTGGGGCGGTGATTCCAACGCATGGGTAGTGGAACCACTCGTAAGGACACTGAAATAAACAGAATAATATATTATTATTATTAACTAGGGACTTTAGCTAAAGAACATTATTCTAAGATTTTATGGAAAAAGATTATCTAGAACGAAAATGAGTAAGGATACTGAGGGTCATGACTACTTACATCCTGGTTGTCACAAGCAACCATGTCCCCGTAAGACACCTGGTTGCAGATGCAGTAGCGAGGCTCGTTAGGATCGTATGTCCATTCCTCTTCCATCGGCTCCTCAATGGCGACGGAATTGTTTACAACAGTGTTCATAGCCCTGGAAACAAAACAGATAACTTTGGGTGCGTTTCATAAGGTATAAACTCACAAGGTATAAACTCATTTGGTCTAATTTCATTTTATTATCGTTCATAAGATATAATCAATGTGAGATATACCAACTGTTGATATAATTTCTAACATTAATAAAATTTATTTCTTCTAAAACTTATTTAGTGCTCCGTCGAACTATCTTAGCGCAGGTGGTAATCAGTTACTAGTTATGTTTTTATATCTTTTGAGTGGTATGTCAAACAATTTTATATTTAATGTATGTTATGCTTATAAAAATTAGTTATTTTAAAATTATATCAATCGTTTATTATATTAACTAATCGTTATATTAAATAAAATTATAGCTTCTGTTGTTATATGTTGTAAATATTAGAGATTTTGTTGTTATATCATCTATTACTTACCAGATAAGTTTTACTTTACAACACATAATAACATACTTGTTGGGTGCTGATTACAAGGGATGTGTGTGCGAGTTTGCTGAATTTACCACGTTAGGAAACTATGATGATGTTATAAATGCGCTTAAATAAAAAAAATATAAAGGTATAAAACACATACACAACAGTAGGCGAAGATGAACGACTGGCAGCCGACGCGACGGCCTGCTGAGTGTGAGCAGCCACGCCGGTAGAGCTATAGCTGTTGCTTTTCCTGTAATACAAAAAAGTATCTCAGTTATAGTGAAGTAACTTTTGAAAACTGAGAGAATACGGTTTGTTTCAACAAGTAGCCACAACTGAGTAGGATCAAGAGTATCTGTCGCAGCCAACTAGCTTAATCAGCTGTATAATTGGCTGCCTAGCCTTCTCATTGAACGGCGCAGTTTTACCACCGGCTTAAGTAACATCCCGTCATTTAATTGAACAGCTTGCTTGATTCAATGTCGTTTAATGACTTGCCTAGACAAGTAGCGGAACATAAGGCACAGGGAGCTAAGGGCACCCCATATACTTGGTTTCTTTAAACCCTGCAGACAGAAATAGGAGCATGGGCTCCTATTTCTGTAGAGGTAGGAATGTTAAAATTGATTGTTGAATTGAATTTAGAATTTCCAAAATTAAATATTTCATATAGTTTCGTCACATGGTTAGCCTATTCTATAAACGGCCTAAGTATCTGCCAGCCCTTTCATTAAATGTTGTATTAGACGCAATGGCTGGATATCATTCAGGCCGCTGATTAAACGGCCCCATTCAATGAAAAGGCTAGGCAGCCAGCAGCAAGCCAGTTGGCTGCGACATATCCATGACCATTGTTCACTATCTAAAATATCATAAATAAATGAATACATACTTCTGTTTGTTCCTCTTATTAGTAGAAGAAGACGAATTGTTGTGTCCATGAGAAGTAGTGTGATGGCCATGAACAGTGTTGCTCTGGCTCTGGCTCTGGCTCGACGACATGGCGCCGTGTCCTGTTTGAAGTTACTTATTATATAAAAGCCTTTATGCCAACATGATTTCAATATTGAATCATTTTAATATAGGTAAGTAACTAGGTACAACATTATTATGCAGGGTGAATTTTTAAAGTGTGCGTGGATGGCCAAATCCGATACTATTAGAAATATCGAAAAACACTGAAAGCAATCTCGAGCCCGATTTTGATGAAAACTAAAACTGCATCATTAAATTTTTGAAAAATCGGTACTCCTAAAATTTTTTAGTCAGAAAGCGAACCGGTTGATTTTGAAAAAAACACAATTTACACTTGTAATACTTGTATTATTATTACACCAAAATTCAACCTGTATAAAATACTAAATAATTTATTTTGTTGTTAGAAACTATAAAGATGATGAAATATGCAGAATATATATCGCGATAGAACTATACTGTGCCATATCAAATACTATAAAGCGAGTGCGTATTTTGTAAACTTTCGTGTGTAGTGGAGGGTAATCAATGGAAAAAATAAAGGGTAATAAATGGTAGATTGCTCTAGAAACTGGAACCCAGAAAAAGCTGGGACGGGCCGTAAGTTTTTAAATAACTGATTTACTAGACATACAGCAAGGCTATTACCATGGTCATGATGTGTGTGATGGTTCTGCAATGCCGCGTGATGAGCGAGTTCCCCGCCCGCCACCGCTTCATAAGAAGCTTTCAGCGAGGCCGTGCGGCGGCCGTGCTGCATCTATTAAAAAAATAAAAATAGGTCAACCAAACCAGATACAAAACAGCTAAACAAATTGAGATGGCTCACAAAGTCGTTGATGGCAAGACAAAATATTTGGCTAAAGATAGGACAGCGTAGGACTGTTGATAACACCCGCCTTTCTGGAAATCAATCAGTATCTCTCATCTTGGCAAGATTTGGACCTGGACATTTTTCTCAGCACACCCAAGGCAAGAGAAGTACTAGGGTACAGGAATCAGTAAGTGTTGTAGAAATTAATCTTTAAGTATGGATGTGGAGTCTCACAGGCTCCGCGCGGTTCTCAAGTTCTTAGTTTCACACAACAAGTTTTTTTGTTGTTTTAGTTACTTTTACTGGATTCAAAAAATTACCCCGAAATGTCTGATAAAGTGCCATGATTGTTAATTTTTCATAATTTCTATAATTATAATGAAGAAAGTTGATTACAAATACCCGTTTTTTTTCTTATTAGAGACCTATACTCAGATATAGATTGGGTTTTGACGCGGTCCGGAATCAGTTTCTAAAAAAAGAATGCATGTGAATATAGCAGCCTGAGAGACTCCATGTCCGCTGCAGTGTTAAAAATATTTGACGTCCATACTCAAAGGTTAATCTTACCTGCTGTGTTGCTGCGATAGCCTGACTTGCAGCGGCAGCGATAGCACTACCAGCATGTCCCAGTGAGTAAGAGTCTCGGCCCAATGCAGCCTGGGAACAAAGTTACATCAAGTAAGTACAGAACAAAACCTACATTTATATAATGGCCAGCCCTTTTGCAGTGCAGTTGTTGTGTTGATATGTAGTTGTTACCTGTATGGCAGAATCAGTTCTGGAAAGATTTCCAGATGCATGTCCCCGAGATTCGCGATTACCCCAGCTGTCGCGACGCTTTTCGGCCCGGATGCGATATCTGCAATAGATATACCGCACATATATGGTTTACTGTGCCATATTCGAATCTGACTTCTCCTTGGACTCATTTAATTGGTCCTAATATGGAAGCAAATCCTGTCATTATGACTGGACAGATAGTGCTACCAATGTTCTACAGATGATGCCACTTATATCATTTTTTTGAACAAGTTCTAAGTTAGGTACAGTAGAACCTCCATTACGTAATAACCTCTATAAGTTTATAAATGCGCATGGGCACGGCCGGGTAAATAAACTTCATCAACTAAAGTGTTAAATTACCTGTTTTCCTTATAATGATTGTTGTTAGATGTGCTAGTGTGGTTGGTATTCACATCAAGTTCGAGAGACCGTTTCTCCAACAATTCTGTGATCCCCTTGTTATCTGCCTCCAATTCACATTTAAACTTATGAAGCTCTGTGTCTGCAAATTGAATTATGATTGAAGTAGGTACACACAACATAACAGTATTCCTCAAAGGTAGCATAAGCTTAGGAAGGGCCCAGGGGCGTAACTGGTATGCTGACATTTCACCAGCTATCTTTTAGTCCCATGTAAGCTAGAACCAGCCAAATAAAAAAAAATATAAATATTGGTGTAAAACAGATAATGATATTCATTGCAAAAATAATTACTTATAGCAAACGGTTAACTTAAATGATTATCCATGTTTGCCTTACCTAGTCTGCGCAAATATCTATCAACTAAATCATACATCTGATTGGCTAAAGCCATTTTTTCATCAGCTTCCTCAAGAGTCTTATTGTATCCCCGCTTTATGTCAGAAAATTCCGTATTAGCCTGGTCAGTATTCATCTCGCCCCGTCTACATCCACCAAAAAGAGTACGAACTCTTTTCTCCAAAGTATCCATGTTATCTGTAAAAAAATAGATTAAATAAGTATATTATTAAAACTGCTTATGGTATATTTCAATTATAAATGAAAAAGGAAGGTTTTTACTTACTTTGGACCGATAAATCCATTTCGCGCATTTCAGTGAACCTGTCCCTCAGCTCTTGTGGCAGGTGCTCAATCACTGTAATAAGGTAAAATAAAATGAACAAAAAGTTAACAACAGGCAGTCAGCACTTTTCAGGCACCTTGCAAATAATTTTGAATTTCCGCGCTATTTTTGGCAAGGCACGCCACAATGCTGCCAACATTTATGCAGAGAAAATTACGTCATTGCAGGAGAACAAAGAACATCTTACTTTCCAAATAATCTTCCAGATACAGCATTCTGGTGAGTTTTAATAACGTTGATATATATTTAAGCGTAAAATCAATTCGATCCTCACGCAACTAAAGCACAATATGATAGATTCGCGATTAAATCTACGTAAATATTGACGTGTACACTATGCAACGTCACGGCAAACGAACAAAATTGTTAAAACTAGTGATGTGAAAAAGACTGTCGTAACATGTTGTATCGATAAAACCAACCCATTCAAAGTGCAGAATGGAAATAAAATATTTCTTTAACGGCGCCCCTAATCTTCTGTAGACACACTGACCGATATCACTGTTGCGACAATATTGCCACGAAAATGTTACAACGTGTGCACAAAAGAATTACCAGTTTAGGTGCTTAGAGGCCGATCTGATCAATATATTATACATTTCAACCAATATTTATGAAATTGTTCCGTCACTAAGTGATTAAGTGACTGACAGACAACTTACTGCCGAAACTACTGATCGTAGCAAGCTGAAATTTGTCATGTAGTGAAAGGGCTTGGCAGATGTATAGGCCGGTCATTAAATAGGGATCCAGCCAACTTGTCTAATACAACATTTAGTGAAAGGGCTTTGCAGATGCTTAGGCCGTTCATTGAATAGGGATCAATGTGACGAAAAATAACTAAATATTGAATATAGCGTATTCTTTATTCAAGTTAAAATTGTTCAAGTTATAATTTTATAACAAAAGTAAAAAGCCATAGACAATAATACTAATAGAGCGAAATGTCACAGATAGTCAGTGCTACCAACTCTCAAAAAATATTTCCCCCTAAAGCCAAAGTAAAAACCCCTAAAATCGACAGAATTACTTGAAAATCCTACTAAAAAAAACAATGACTTCGCAGCATTTTAATTTCTACTGTATCTGTAACTACAAAAATAAATAAAAATAAACGAAAACAAATCAACAATAACCAATGTAGGCATGTATTTTTCATTTCCAGTTAGCCCAGATAAAGTAACCACAGAAGACTTAAAAAATAATCCTTTTTATGACAGTGATAGTTGTTTTTCTTTGCTCTCTAGATCAGAGAATCCCAAACTGTTTTGGGCAAGAGACCGCTTTTTCAAAACTTTTAACTGATACTTCAGACCCCCATAGCTAAAGTACTTTAAAAATACTATGTCTAGTTTTTTCCTATTGATACAAAATACTTAACAATTTAAAAACTTGATGTGTTTTTCATCTTGTATGAACTCTGCCACTTACTACTAAAATATTAGTCATTCTTATAACAAGTTGGTACACGTAACACAACTTATACAGTATCTTGAAAGTTCGGCACCGATCAATGAAATGGCTAGGCAGCCAATTAAACGGCTGATTAAGCCGGTTTTCTGCGACATTTACATTACAGCTTATCGATAAGAATATTGATTCTTTAGTAAACGCCCATCTCTGTTAATATTGCAGTGCTGCCAACCAAACGTTTAAAGGAGCGTTCACGAAATGTTCGTATTTATGTTTATAGGAGCGTTCTTGAACCAATTTTTTGTGCCATTGATAATAATGTTTTATTTTCAGATAAAATGATCCGAAGACCTCTAACAGAAATTACATTAAAACTAGACGATTTAAAAGAATATGAAGCTTTTCTGATAGATCAAAGGAATAATTCATCTTCAGCTACTGAAATGCGTGAAGACACTCCAAAGCCCTCACAAATGGGCAAAACGATTGAAGAAATACATAATAGAATTGGTTATGCCCCAAAGAAAAAACCCAACGGGCCAAGTACTGTGTAATTAAAATGAAGGAAAGGATTTAAGATTTAATGAAACAATGAATGGTGTAACTGATTTTATTTTGCATTCCAAGCACATTTAAAAATAAGTGGAATTTTACTGAAAAAAGAGATTATTATGCTAACCTACTACGTTATTTATACTTAAATCAGTGATTAAACAGCAATATTGTAAGTGCTTCACAATTACGACAAATCATTGCACCATTTTAAAAGTACTTATCTAAAAGACAATTTAATAAATGATTAACAGGTTTTTGTAGTTTTATTAAAGCCATTATTCGCTATACGGATGAATCACTTTGCTGGGGCTCGGGCCGGGAACGGAATTCCTTTTTGCAAAATCAATACGTCGCTGCTTGCTACGCCGACGCCAAAGAAGACAGCATAATCTGTAAAATAATATCACTAATGTAAAATACAAGATAGCTAAAGTGTTTGAACCATTATCTACGATAAATAATAATGAGACTAATATAACACTAATAAAGAAAATATATAAAAATGCCCGTAGTCACGCTCGCTCCACATTTTACGACGGTAGGCGTCGGGTGGCGTGGGGTGTCACGTTGTAGTTTTTAAATTAAAATGTAGAAAAATGTTCTTGTTGCGAGTACACGACAAATACAGAGGCAATTAAAAAAATATAATCATGTTTCACATTCACACCATCATCATTAGATCCTATCTTACCTCAGTCTAGTATTGGAAAAGGACAAACATATATTTTATTTTTATTATTAGTACCTATTATAGGCCACTTAAAATTGCGTTACTTCACTTTAAACATCCTTTTATTGCAAAAGTAGGATTCCAATGGTGGCGAGTTGATTAGTCTTGGTAAACAGACGGAAGAGGTTCGCTATGTTGTTTAGATGACGTAATGAATAAGTGTTCATGGGATGAGTCTCACTTATCTAGGTAGTTAGGTACCGTGAGAATTGGTCGCGATAGCTACCTGCCTATAGAGTTGTATTGCTTTGGAATTTACCATAAATTACTTACCTCAAAGTTAGGAAATAGACAATTTCGGCGACGCTAAGAATAGAGAAGCCCATGAACAGTCCAAGTAAACCTCCGCAGTTGGCCAGGAAATCCGTCTGGCCGTATAGCTCCGAGCGACGGGACGTGATGAACTGGGCTTCTTTGAAGAACACCATAACGCGCGAGTAAGTCAGACTGGAAACAAAAAGATGAAAAATTATTTAAATCGTATCCGAGGGGCTGTATCAGATGGGTGCGTCTCATTTCATATAAAGTTATTTGGTATATTTTCATTTCAATAATGTTCACAAGATATAATAAACGTGAGTTATACCAACTGTTGATATGATTTCTTTAGATATAACATTTATATACTCTAAAACTTATTTCGTATAACGTTTTTGGATAAAACGGCGAACGAGTGAAGCGAGCGAGTTGCGGGAGCGGCGTGACAGAAACGAATCGCTGCAAAACCGACTCCACGTAGTCTTATATCTGCTACCCCCTTTTTTTTGATCTTTTTTTTTTAAGGTTGGGAAATGATCAAATGACTTCTTCCGCTCTGGGTGGAGCGGAAGTGCGTGTCAGACTCTTACTGACTAAAACCCATCCGTGTTCCTTCTAAAGCCCTTTGCGTTCCAGGGCCGCGGTGACTTTTTCGAACAAATTCCGCAACCCTGGCAGGATCTGCCCTACCCGGGCAGGGTGTAATTTAAAGCCGCGTAGGCGCGGAGGGGCGAGGCGGCCCGCGAGCTGAGACAGAAACCATGCCTGCTGCATGTTAGGTTAGGTGATGGTGATAAGGGTCGTCCATTACTTGGGTAATCACGCAATTTTTAACAATATTGTACAATATTATGCAGTACCTATTGTATACGATTTGTTTGATACAGTGATTTTTATTCATTTTAAAGTCTATTTCTGTCTGCAGGATTTAAAGGAACCTAACAATAATGGGATAGCGGAAGCTATTTTCACTCGCTTGGCTCGCTCACTGTAGCTTCCATCACCCCATTCGAACCTAACCTATCCGCGTCGGGGTGCCCTAAGTTCCCTACCCGGCCCCGCTCACTCTTTGGTTTAGCGGTTAGATCAAATGTTAGTTATACAAAATGATAATTAGGTCAAAATAACGTTATACTAAATGAAAATATACTAAACGAACGTTAGAGAAAGGGGTGTTATAATAACATATAATAATAACATATATGTTGTTATAGCTGAACGTTATATCAAGTGAAATTTATGTAAAATGTTGTTAGATGAACGTAACCTATGTCATTTGAGCGTTATAGTTTTGAAAATAGACCAAATGTACATACTAAATGAGAGGCACGTGACTTCATGGGGTAATCTAGAACCTCACCAGGTTCTAGATTACCCCATGAAGTCACGTGTATCATCTGGAAAAAAAAATTCTTAAAAAAATCAGAATATTAACTTATTTTACGATGTGCGGTTGTTTTGGTTTTAAAACACCTCATAAGAAGGTATTTGACCGAGAGGTTTATTTTAGAGAGGTCGTTAGCTTCAAATCAGTCGTGTGTGGAACACAGACTTTGTGATATGAATATGGAATTAATTATGAAAAAGTAAGCGAAAAGAAGCATTAATTTTATTGTGATTTTATCATCGGTCACTGTGCAAACTCATAAGGATCTTTGTTTTGTTAAATAGCATAATTAACATATCAGAACGTTCCCACTGCTGGGATACTTACAGCAAAGCCCACTTCACTCGCCATAAACCATAATGCATCTTATCCACTAAGATAAGGTATTATTTTGGTTGGTAGGTATAAAATGTGATCAAATGTTCAGTTTTAGGACATGCTGGTTTTGTCACGATGTTTTCCTTCGCCGTTTCAGGAGCAGTGGTGATTAAATCCCGAAAGTATCTAACACTCTGCCTGGCTTCGATCAAATCCGGAACCACTAGCTCCTAGTTATAACATTGCACTTATAAAATGTATGCCCACAATGTAATGGACAAACGAAGGTCGATAGCGGTAGGTTTTTGGTTTTTGATCAAATCAGCTATTTCCCTCCGCGTATTCACAGGATACTGTCTGGAGTTTTTGCAGATAAGCCGGATAATGTTTCAAAATATCATCGTAGTCTGCATCCGACGATGTGCAATTATGCATTAGAGACAAATATTTGTACCTATGTATCCAACCTATACGGTCAAATAAAATTTGCTAGCTTAACTTCACGAACATAGCTCTTTTTACCCATCATACTGGCACGTAGATTCTAATGTAGGTGACTGTGTGTGAAGGTAGGTTACCTCTAATGCAGTGGTGGCCCTAAATATAAAACTATTCAAATATTAGGTATTTTGAATTTGGTTTGCACTTGGTTCGCAAACATATTCATGTGTGGAGCAGTTGCAGGAGCGCGGAACGCAAAAGGTTCGCGAACATAGTGGAAACCCACCTTTAGGGGACGGCGAGCGGGGCCGCCGCCTGGGGCCACGCTCTTGCAGGGGCCTCGCGCAACCAGAGTTCAAAAATCTTATATTGTAATCGTTTTATGTTTTAGTAAAATATTTAATAATATTAACGTTAATAAATGCCATCGAATTTGAGAATTCGCTGACACAAGATCCGATTCAGCCTTGCAATTTTTTCAATTGAAATGTGCCTACTTCGTGTTGTGATTTTTTTTAAATATTAGTTTCAGTAAAAGCAAACATAACAACAAATACCTACTTTCAATTCATATAATAGGTATGTAGATTCAAATAGAACAAGAGCCTCGGAAAATTTGCCGTCCGGAGCCTCGGAAAGATCTACCGCCCAGGGTCTCGCAATGGGACAGGCCGCCTCTCCTCCAATGATACTGGTGTGTAGGGTTGCCAATCGTACTATCTTATATATAAAATTCTCGTATCACAATGTTAAAAAAAAAAAAAAGTTAGTTAAGTACCATACTCCTCCGAAACGGCTTGACCGATTTTTATGAAATTTTATATGCATATTCAGTAGGTCTGAGAATCGGCTACTATCTATTTTTCATACCCCTAAGTGATAAGGGTTGTCCACCCCTGATATTTATTTTTTATATTTTGGACAACATTTTTATTTTTTTTTCTTTATAATGTGGCATTAAAGAAATACATACCACCCTAAATTTTCACTCTTCTATCACCAACCCCTATTTTTTAATAGCGATATTAGGGCTTTAATTATTTTCTACTCTCGGCGGTCGATAATTGATTATTTACCACTCGATCAGTTAGTTATTCTTGACTATTTGTTTGGTAGAACGCACTATTCCTAGGAAGTCTATTTATTGAGGAAGGCTATAGGTATAGGTAGGTAGACCAATAAGAGCCGAGTATTCATGAAAAATGTGACGCAGACGAAGTTGCGTGGGGCAGCTAGTAATAATAGTATTGTACTGTATTTCGGGTGTGCGTACTATATACTGTTGAAGAAATATATAGCACGCGAAAATACTATATTTAAACACCGAAATCTTACAAACAAATCTTTCATTTAAAAATGAAAGGGCGTACTTTTGACTGATGCGGCAGCACGTATAGTCGAGCCGGAGAAAGAGTTGTCCCATCACGTAGATTTTCCATAACAACCCATGTTCCCCACTACTTGATAGAAAAATACAAAATGACACCAAAAATATAAACCTGAGTTCCCAAAGAGCGTAAAAATTTGAATGTGATAATGATAAAGCATAAATGACACTTTTATTTGAGACATTTTTTTAATGCAAAACGTGCAAACAAATATAGTTTTTAGAAAAATAAAAAAGTAACAAATAATTTGTGTATTTTTGCGTTTTCCATAAAATACCTACTATTTTTTTTTGAAGTTTACTATATTTTTTATGGCTTACTTGGTAAATACTATATTTCGTCGAGGAAATGTTGGCAACCCTACTGGTGTGTGAGACTAAGTAGGGATCTTACTTAGAAAAGTTACGTCAACTCATCCCTGCTGACTGCGCCAAAATCGGATTTTTCTAAAATCAACCCCTGAATGTGTGTATAGGGCTGAAACGGGCCCTTTGAAGTGGAAAGAGGGGCGTTGAATTTCGTGGAATTTTTTCTTAATCCGCGCGGATGAAGTGCGGGCGAACTGCTAGGACAGTGCCGGATAACACATATAGCAAGAATAGCAAATGCTACGGACACCGCGCAATGGGGGGCCTCGCGCTTGGATTTACAAAAATATGTCTCTGAAAATCAGCGCCATAATATTATTTAGCTCTGTCTCACACACGAGTTCTAACTCCTACCATACTGAGCCATAGCCTTTTTGCGTAGAAGTGACGCATATTTCCCAACCCGTATAAGTCTTTAATTTTGTTTATTTATTAATGGTGTGGGTCATACTTCGCGCAAATAAGCCCCAGGTCCGGTCCATACTAAAAAGGCAAATTTGACGAAGAAATGGTGGGCCCAAATCTGACGACTCTCTGACTAAAAGGATGTTCACGGTGAATACAATTTATTCTACGCAAAAGATTCATCTCCTGGTAGTCAATTTATCTAATGGGATAATGTGGCCTAATGAAGCCAAGTCAGTAAAATCCCCTTAGTCCCAGCAAGGCCCTTAATAAAATTTGCTACAGGCCCCGCACTGGCTTAATTCGGCACTGTGCTAGGACGCCTATAAACTCTAAACTATATTGTTACTTACTCCTTTAATTCTTCAGAAACGTTTTTTAGTCTGAAGGCTCTAAAAATGGCTGCCCAATCGTAGTCGGCCTGAGAAGTCTCTGCCTCGTACTCAATGGATGTGCACGCTGGCAGACATCGGCACCTGGAAGATACTTCCAGGGCCTCTCCCAGAGAATCAGTATCATTCTTCGCGTGACCTTCGAGCCCTGACTGGATTTCAATTGTCACCAGTTCCACTGAAAATGTGATTGAAATATATTAGGTATTAGAAGTTTATCATCATCATCTTGCGTGAGCCGTATCGTATCGTGCAGTCCACAGCTGGCCTCTTCATATATGATGCTAGGCTAATAAGTAGGCCCCTACTGTAGTTTTTTTTATAGAATTCAATACTTACGCAATATTTGGTAAAAATCCAATAAGCCACCTACGTGAAAGTCAATAAAAATAGAATTAATTGGGTAAAGCCATGCTATGCTAATTTTTTACGTAACTTCTACGATCTACAAGTCCCAGAGCGATGTATGCTGTCACGCTGATTGGTAGATAAATTACTGATATTTAGACTAAGTACTTACTACTACTACTTACTTTGAGCTTCTTTTATACATTGTCGGCTGCCAGCATTGCAGACCTCCATATTTGGCCCATCTGGAACGCAGAGTGCATATTAAAGCGGCAGGGTTACATAACATTACGAGACGTCAGGTAGCTCTTGTTTTCTCGTTCTATAAAATTCCTTTGATTCCCTACTTAAATGTAGGTAGGTACTTATTTTGTAATTAAATATTTTTATGATATAATGCCTAGGTGTAGAAAGGAAACAGTAAGTAAATAATTCAATACCAATAAAAGTGAAAAAACAACAGCATTCTCATTTATTTGACGTTTAAGTTCCGCTATATTTTCACGCTATTCTCAAACATAATAACTGAGGTTATAGAATGATGCTGATGGAGGATGGAGTTTATTTATAAAATTCTTAGCTAACTTGGAAAATTATTCAAAAGAACATGCAAATAAATATAATCACATAACGCAACTCTAAATAAATGGTTCATACATATAGGTTCCTAAATACTTTATGTATCAAGTATTTTAATTTAACAGTTGTTAGTACTCACAAGGCATTCCAAAATGCACACATCCACATCGAGTATAGGTAAAGTTCGCCAAGCACTCCATCTCGCAATTTGCTTGAGTATACACTTTGAAGTATTGGAGATAGCGCTCGCTTGGAAAATAGCATTGTCGTCTGTGAACAAGTAAAAAAAACACATTGTCTCTCCAATAATCCATCGAAGTTCATTTTATAGATCTAGACGAGCTAAACTAATTAGATGAGAACATTATTTAATGGTCAGGTAATAATAAAATCCAGTTTAATAGTTTATTGTCGAGTTGAAAGTAGAAATCGGTTTATTTTGTATTTTCCGTAACTGAAGTGAAGTACCTACATAATTAATTGTGTTGTTACCTGGTGGGTTCGTAAGGTTTAAGGCCCGAGGAAGTGGTCATCATTTTAGGTTTCACCGCCACGACTACCTCTTGCGATAGAGGTGATCGGAAGTACTGTTGTGAAAGCCTCGGCAGTTCTGCCGGATTGTGCAACAGTATCTACGAACATCACAGGAAATGTGTTACTATACGATTACCGATCGTTGCCTATGTTACTGAATATTTACGAATTACTTATATAACAAAACATTGTTACCTTAAAACCTTGCACTGGACCCCTGCAAAGATAGTCCAAATCGATTTTTTTGGCTTTCAATAAGAAGGTTAGTCCAGATTTTACACCGTATCCCTGTAATGATTTGTCAAATAAGTTAATGAATATGGTTCAGGCCAAGTAGATTAGTTCAGGTATATAAAAATGCAAATGCCGACACTCACTGCGCCTCTGTGTGGATAAGTTTCTATAGGCGTTCCTGGTGCGTATCCTTCTTCCAAACTCCACGATTGCGCTCGCTGATCATGTTCCAAATATGGGTAGTTGTGATGTAAACTAAGAAAAAAATGTGGTGTGACTGGTATAAAAAATTAGAGCGAAACAAAAATTGATTTGTTTTAATTTATCTAAACTAGGTATATGTTTAAACGCGCTAATCTCTGGAACTACCAGTCGGATTTAAACAAATATTTTTGTATATGATAGCCACATTCATGAGGAAGGCTACACAAGGGAACGGGATATGCGTGTATGAAGTCGCGGGAAACAGCTAGTGCCTAGTAGTGCGTAGTACTTGTAAAAAATTCGTTGTTTTATTTAGATGACGTCAACCGGTTGTGAAAGCTTGTAAAAAATATGAATTAGGTACGCAAAGACCTACTTGTCTAATCTGAACATTTCATCTGGCCCCAAAGTATTAAATGTATAACAAAGTCCTTCTTCCGTCATTATAGGAGAAAATAATTCTGAACAATTTTCACTTGGAATATCTTTCCATTTACATCCGAAAAATACTTCTGTCAGATTGGGGGATACCTGAAAAATAAAATAGAGTTATAGAATACCTGAAAACAAAGTTATTGTATTTTTAATGTTTAAAATGCAAACCGATTTAATATTTTCCACTGTGTCGACCCCTGATGAAAACTTTCGACCATTCGGAGGAGCAAGATGATCATCACAGACCATCGTTAAATCTTCAAACATGTGCTGGCTAAAACAGAATAGTTTATTAAGTAGAATAAAAACATTTGGCAACCTTTATAACCCTGGATTTTAAAAACCAAAAAACTGACTAATATTTCAAAGTTTGACTCACTCAGATATGGAGAGATTGTCTTTGTTATTCTGATACAAGTGATAGTTTTCCGTGAAATTAAATTTTCTCTGCATTGCCTTGGTTTCAAAGCATACTGTTACTGCTGGATAAGGAATCTGAAATAAAAAATAAAATAAAGGAAAAAACGTCGTCCTAGTTTAGGTCATGAGCACATAAATTAGGGAGAGACACAACTATGAACAGCATCCTCAATGTAGGACCAAAAAAAAAACCACCGCAAAGAAACAATCGAATCTTTGAAGCACCAAGAAGCCAAAAATATTCACAGCGTCAACTGGTGTTAGCCCCGTTGAATGAAATCATTGAAAACCACTAAATACACCCTGCTTACCATAAAAGCATACGATCTAACAGAACTTATAATTTAACAAATTGATTGAACTTACCTGCCAAACAGGAGTAGGGTTTTCAGCAAAACTGACAATGACTGGACTTTCATTCCACTTTATCCACACTTTTCTAATTAATCCGGCGCAAAGTACCACACAGCAAGTAAACATGAAGAGCCAGAACACTCTGGAAAATAGTAAGACGCAAACGTAAGAGTCAATTGTCAACAAAAAAGAAAGAAAGCAAGTTTGAAATAACTTACTTTTCCACACAAGTTCTTTCCTTCTCGCCAATGTATTTCAGTCCATGCAGATTGGAATTAGCCGTATAGTCTATCAAGTAATCTCTGATAATGCTACGCTTTCCTCTCTTTTTGGGCTTTTCAGAATGCGCTTCATTTTCAACGACATCGGGGGCATTCCCAAAGCTTTCCGATCTACAATAATAGGTATTACTAATAGTTTTTATTGACAGTGGTCATCATAACATAGTTTTAGGATTTTCATTGCTCAAGTATACCTCGTGTGTCGCCTCATGATGCTCGGCAAAGACTACTTCGAATGGGCTCAAAACAAAACGAGTTTGTTGTCAATTTGGGCTTGGTACGAGAAAGTCGACATAGCCGTTAATGTTAACCCAAGGGAATCGCATGTGGTACAATTACTGAATTAAAATTTGTAGAATGCTGACTAATTCGTTACATTTGTACATTATTATTTGCTTAATGAATATTCAAAAAGTAACAAGGTTCGCACACATGTTGGTTAAGTACCACCTCTAAGTCCACAGGTGCTTTTATAATTGACACTGCAATGACATATTGAACTTTGCAGAATTGCCCTACCTCAAGTCACTAGGGAGTTTAGTGAAATAACATTCTAATGTTTAGCGCTACCTACTTAATTATTGTGTTATTTGATACTTTTATGGTTGAATTTAGATTAGTAATAACCGATTTTTTTTCAAGAAAACATGATTTTATCAAGTTACTTATTATAACAATAATAATATTGATATCTTCGCGATTTAATGGGGTTACGGGGTTGGAGATAAAAGGCGTAAGTCAAGTAGGTGTTATCTACATTTAGTTTGACCTTCAGCCACTGTAGATAGGTTGGTATGATCTAGGGACAGCAAAGCTCAGCCTTGATGGGGCTTGTTGCGGCCAAATTACTTTACGGCTTTTTAATTATCGGTACGGTTGGCGCAGTTGGTTGAGCGATTGAATGCTACGCTGCGTGTCGCGGGTTCGATTCCCGCACGGAACAAATATTTTTATGGCCTACAGATAGTTGTTCTGGATCTGGCTGTTTGTGTATGTGAATTCAAATGTTTGTAAACGCACACACGATACAGTAGAAATTCCTAGTGGGGAGCAACGTTTTATAAAAAAAAAACTTTTTTTTTTGAAAACACTCGTGTTTTCTAGATGCTACTTGTACAAAAACATCGCATGACTTAATTCTTTAGCATTTCCCACGAGAGGTATCGAG
The DNA here is from genome assembly GCA_002192655.3 of Mamestra configurata. Taxonomy (NCBI): domain Eukaryota; kingdom Metazoa; phylum Arthropoda; class Insecta; order Lepidoptera; family Noctuidae; genus Mamestra; species Mamestra configurata. The sequence goes on from NDFZ01005472.1 coordinate 77,467, forward strand.
CTGGGATTACTTAGGACACAAATAGATAGGTATAATTTAATTACACTTGAAGTTAAGTAGGTATATAAAACTATTATGCAAATATCTATGGTGACTGTAGATACCACTTAATTGTTGTTAGAATATATAGGCGCAGTATTTACACGCTCCAATTCCCTGAACAAACTATATTTTGAATATTTTTATTAGCTTTGAGTGTGACATGTGACATGAAAAACCGGCCAAGTGTGTGTCGGGCCACGCACCGTGTAGGGTTCCGAAGTAACGAATGTTGGATTTTCACTTATATTCGGTTCATTACTACCGTAAGCCATGACAAAAAATAGCAAATTTTACTATAATACTAGCTGTCCCGACGAATTTCGTACCGCTTCATAATTAATTTTTCATGTATCAGAAATGGCGTTGCGTACGAATTATTGTAGAGAATGTTTTTTTTTTTCGTGTATTGTTCCGATGTTTTAATAGTTAGGTCCAGCCGTTCTTGAGTTATATTATAGTGTAACTAACCCGACTTTGTTTGATATCGCTATTAAAAATAGGGGTTGGAAGTAGAAGGATGAAAATTTTGTTTTGTATGTATTTTTAATGCCTAATCATAATAAAAAAAAAATGTCCAAAAAACTAAATTTTTGGGATGGACCACCCTTATCACTTGGAGTATGAAATTGTAGTTTACGTCCTATTCTCAGACTCAGACCTACTAAATATACACAAAATTTCATAAGAATCGGTCAAGCTGTTTCGGAGGAGTGTTACAAACACTGTGACACGATAATTTTATATATTAAAAGATTAAAAAGTCATTTTCTATGGGATTATTAGTATTACGAAAGTTTTACTCCGGATCCTCGGAAGGAAAAATGGTTTTCGCACACCCTCAATATTTTTAAATGACCTATCCTGCGACACCCCACACCATGAGATAGATAATAAAAAAAATCATGTCCTACGAACTCAATTTTTGATTTCCTAAATTTTAATTTACCACTTTGTCGGCGTGATTAATATGTAATACCATACCAAATTCCAACTTTCTAGTGCTAAGCGTCTCTTAGCTAACCACGGACAAACAGACAGACAGACAGACGGACATGGCGAAACTATAAGGGTTCTTTTGTTGGTATATTCAATGTACTGTGTATTGGTGACTACGGATGGAACACTAAAAATTTGAAGGGCAAAAGTTACCTACCCGATAAAAATGTTTTCGTAGGTAGATAATGTGGTACCTATGACATAACATCATGCAGTTATTCCCAAAAATAAAAATAAACTAAAAGTAAGGAAAAGTTATAAAAATAACATAATGATCCATGCCCGCAGCTGGAATATTCAAACCTGTTAAAATTAGCTGATGCGAGCGATGCGTTGATCTTCCTCAATTCACAATCACAACATTTTATTTGGGATTTCCTAGATTCTGTGTTTATATTATCCATTCTGTATTTTTCACACACAATTTAAGTACCTACCTACTTAAACTTATATAATTAATTCATAATTTTATTGTCTACGATGCTAAGTATATTGTGAACTAAACTTATACGAATAATATTTTATCGAGACGTGTTAGATAATTGCATGTTCCCGTGACACTATTTCAACATACCTAAAAAACTGGATTTTATTTTTATAAATCAGTTCGAATGAACTAGACCTTGCTGAACGTTAAACTGAACGACAATTTTAGATCGTACGACACTTATCACAAGTGACAAAATATTGTGGTCACAAAACAAAAGCATTAGGTACTAATTGAGGAATGAATTCATTTTATTGTGTGAGACTTCATATTTCTGTAATCAAAATTAAACTAAAGCTAGAGAATAGTTTCAGTTGAAGCAGCAGCTTGTAACGTAGCGCAAATTAATGGACTAGGTAGATCTTTTTTAGAAGAATTAGAGTAATTACCTACCTAAGTATTTTATGCAAAAATTATGTACCTAAGGTACATGAGGGTATTAAGGCCTGTCGGCTAATAAGGCCTAAACTTCAAAAATCTTGTTTATAATACGATTTTGCGCTCAAGGTCGCACTCACACATGCATATAACAAGTACAAAGCGCCACACGGCGGCAAACGCTGATACCCCCTCCCCCCGCCCCCTCCCGTCAGTGGCAAGTTAAACGTGGTCGTGAGTAGGCGCACGTCACGATTTTATAAATATTGGCTCCGGTAAAAGGTATGTATTTACTATATTATTATGCTTTTCTACTTGCAATTACTTTCTGTATTAGTGTTAACTTACGCTTGTCCCATATTGACTTATTAATTAACGTGATACAGTTCAAATTGTATTTATTTCGTTTTCCATAAATACTTAGTCCATGGGTAATAAGGCCTCTAAAATTTTGTAGTAGGCCTTATTATACTTCTGGGTTTTATTCATACCTATTGCGAGTTCTTTTTTAAGTGAATTTTATTTCGTTCGTTTGTCGTATATACCTAACCTACGGATAATAAATAATTACGGATATAAAAAAACTGAGAAAGCAAATAAAAGAAAGTCATCTCGCGGATCTACTAGAACCAAGGACGCTGCAGATACTCAAGAGAGTTGGTACTGTCATGCCTGTGAAGAAAACCATAAGAATGACATGAGGCAGTGCTCTAAATGCTTCAAGTGGTATCATGAGGAGTGTGTCGGATTGACAGTGGATGATTCTGATGACTTCGTGTGCCCTGGTGGATGTTAGACGAGGCTAATAATTTAATTCTTAGACTGCTATAGTACTGTTATGCCTTTGACTGAATGATAATTGATCTCAAGTACCAAATTATGTGATTTAAGTTAATTATCTAAGAAGTTTAAGCAGTAGGCTTTATTACCTTACCTAATTTTAATAAGGCCTATTGAGAGTGTTTTAAAAAATGTTTCATTTTATTTAAGTTTTATGCAGAAGTTGCTATTTTTTGTTTTAATTTTGTAGTTGCTTAATTGAACGATTGATTACCTAATAAATATAGTTGATTACATTAAATGTATTTATTTTATGACAAATTTCCCTTAGCTAGGCCTTAATACCCTCATGTACGGTTTGCTAGACAGCCTTAGCACAGGATTTATCAGGATCAACGGATTTCGACTTCTACAATACAGCTTGCCTTACTTACCTATGAAGACTTGTGACGAATTAACACATATTTTTTATGCATGTGGCGAATACAGTTTCAATGCATGGAGTTTACAAAATGTAAATGTGGCGAATGTACAATAACCGCAGTAGATACGGGTAGAAAATGGCCTGGATTAAAAAACAAAACGACATTTATTTTATCCCGGGGATGTTCCCTTGGGATAATTTCCGAGTTACACGAGAGCAAAGTCAATGGCAGAAACTAGTAGAATATAAATAGGCAGGTATCTACGGAGAATGTGAGTTCATACTAAGACGTTGTGAGTACCTACTAATAAGAAAAAGTTTGTAAAATTTTAGGCAAGTTTGTTTTATTGCTCACCGGATATTTTTTGTTATATAGGTAGGTACCTATTTATTTTTGAAATCTTCAAACAAATTACCTAAGTACCTAAATTGTATATACTTAGATAAGAATTATATTTTCAAACCTGTGAACACGAGTCACGAATTGACGTTTAAGCATTGTCCTTACTCGGGCGTTTGTGAGTTTACTGCAGAATTGGTCCTGCCTCGCTCGAGTGCCTTGATGTTGTTTGGTCCATTTCGTCCAAGTACTTTTCACTTTTCCCTGAAGGTATTTTACCCGAAATAAATACGTTAAGACGAAGAAGGTCTAAATGTGTGATGTGATGCATGGACACTGATCTCAAATATTGTTTCAAAGATTGAACGTTTATAAAGGCTTCCTCAGAAATTTTAATGTGCAGGTTTTTTGTCGTCACCTTGACGTTTCTTAGCATCACGCTTGTTTGTTATTAATGTTATTATGTAGACCAGGTACTAAGGTACCTAAGCGATAATTGCCGACGGCATTGTATCGTGTTTGTGGAAATTAGATGGATGATCTGATCACGGATCTTAGAGTCAATTAAAACGGTGATTAATAATTACAAAAAAAACCTTTAGGTGGACTCCCTACCTAGTTACTTTGCTTTTTTTTTTTAAGGATGGGAAATCAAATTATCAAATGACTTCTTCCGCTCTGGACAGAGCGGAAGGGCGTGTCAGACTCTTACTGACTAAAACCCATCCGTGTTCCTTCTAAAGCCCTTTGCGTTCCAGGGCCGCGGTGACTCTTTCGAACAAATTCCGCAACACCTAGTTGCTTACCGTAGTCCACCTAAGATTAAATTTTGGTTATGTACAGACGCCAGCACATCAAGCTACAACAATCTGTCAAATTTCTTCAATAGATTTTCAACTTTATCGCTAAAACATTAGGTTCAAGGCTCAAGCTTGATGTGCTGGTGTCTGTACCACACTAGAATGGATCAACACAATTCCTAAATTTTAAAAAATTATGAAGTCGATAATCCTGAATCTCAACCTTCCATTATCTACTGCAGTGATCAGTGGTGTCCATTTTTGTTTTATTCACTTTATATCAAAATCACACTCTTATAGCAATAACAACCAAAGTAGGTTTGGACGGGCAGGTATTTTTTACAGGGTATTTTTTGGCTAACCATATCTACTTATAAAGGGTTTACCAAACCTTATGATATGATTAGTGTTATACTGTAAACGGCTAATGTTTTGTGAATAAACTTTCATTCTTTCAACATGATCCTGGCGAACGAATTAATAATTTAAACCTCTTCATATGAAACTTTATTTTATAAGGATAACCCTTTCAAATAGGTAACCTTTAAAACCACAGAAATATAAAAACCCTTTCACAGGGTTAGCCATTTAATCGTATACCAGAATGAGAAGGATTTTTCAATCAAAATGTCATCGTCATACTTGGATTTTCACTTCAAGGGGCTTAAAAGGGTTAAGCCTTATAAAGGTTACCGCAATCCATTTAAATTTAGGTATTATGTACGGTCGGATCCTGATATTTTCCATTTAGTGTGAAACTCGAAAACATTAAGTCTCAAAAGAAATGTAATTTTATTGTGCTAGAGAAATAGATGTCGCCGTAACATCATCACATCACAGACTCGCGACAAACGAGAACAATAACGTAACTTAACTTAGATAGCGTACCTACTTATGTTCCTACATTACATGTCTGACCGTGCAGAATCAACCATTGCGTACGCTTCTAACAAAATGTACTATTTGAGTTAACACAGATCTTTAAGTGCTTTAAGTGCTACTTCTCAGTCTCCTAGGAAAAAGTGTTCTCATTTCTTAATATCGTTTAGTTTGGCAGTCTTTATAAGAAGAACTGTGGATCTGGATGTTAGCTTAGTTAGAAGCTCGTGCCTGACATCAGACTCGAAAAAAAAAACACTCCCACACGAAATTAGAGAAAAAGGATCTTACTAAAAGCTAGGATAAAAATGTATTCGATCGCCAAATCGCAACAGCGAAGCTATATTAATAAATATAGTGCCAAATAATAAAAAGACCAATAGTAACAGATTTTGGCCTCTTAACAAAATGCACGACTTGTAATAAAAATACTGGACACAGAAGGCTTAGATCCGAGTTCTAAACACGATCTCACAGAATGTTATTTTTGAATGTTTCATGTTGGTTGATATGGATAGTTCTGGTTGGGACAGTAGTTATACTTAGTATCTCCTCGGTGGGGTACAACGATTGCAGCAAGATTAGGTAGATCACGGAGCGGCGCGCGGCACATACGTGCGTCGATCCGCCGCCGGTCGTCCGTCCCCCGCGACTTGATTACAGTACGAGGGAGCGAGTGCGAGGCAGTGACTGGCGGCGCTCCGGCCCGCACTACCAGTGTTTGTAAGGTCGTAGCCGCAGGCAGCCTCTCGCGGCGCCCGACGTTCGTTTACCTGTTTCAAAAACAACATTTTCAACCTTTTCTTTGGCGCGAAAAATTCACGATGTCTGCCACAGACGAGCTGACCGGTATTCTCTCGAGGAGGCAGGAGATCAACGATAAACTTGAGGAGGGTTTGGAGGTTAAGCCGAAATATAAATTCGTAAACGTCTACACGGAATTTCATGAGTTCTCCAGGAAGGAAATAAAACAATACGAGGAGACCTTCAACAAGTAAGTGAGCTTTTTATTTTATCAAACTCGATTCTGGAAGATCGGCACGGCAAAGCCGCATCTCCGCAGAAAGCCGTATTACCACCGGCGTCGCCTGACCTTTATGCTTTAATAATTATGTGTAAATAGTGTCGCTATCATAACGTCTGATGGAAATCTACATTAAAAAGTACATATCTAAGATGTTTTATGTGATGATTACTAGACTGTTGATGAGATGTGGATGAAAGTGAATGAGGTAATCTGGGCCTCTCTTTGACTTAGGTAATAATTACAATGTTGATTTTATAAGATAAGGGCTCCAAGTATGCGGATTTCTTGTTAAATATGACTTTACATGGATTTAATTTCTAGTAATTGGAGGTAGAAGTAGTTAATTTACCCAACGTACAGCTTGCTTAGCTACGCACAGCTTAGAACATTTATTATTTCTTAATTAAAAACCCAAATTAAATGTTACACAGGGTTCATAATCCATATGAATTTAAATTGGTTCATAATTCTCTGAAATACCTACTTAAAATGAAAACTAACTTGTATACTTTCTGAAAGTTTTACTTATTTAAATAAATTGGGTGTTTCGGCACTTAGTTCATTGTGTTTTAAAATGGTAATTTATGTAATTGATACTGTTATTTACTAATATCTTTTAAATGAACTAGGTATGCCAAAAATATTAGAAACTCCAGACTATGTAATTTAAAACACAAACAAACCTAATTTCTCTTTATATACTTACAATAAATGGGTTAGATGCATTAGGTAATATGTACCTCTAAGAGCAATAGTGCTAAGGCACCTACCTACCCCATACAATTTTAATTGACGTGATAATAAGTACTCATCATATTAATAAACAACCAAAACAATGCGATTTGCGCTTTGTTTTACACTTGAAACACAAAAGAGATCGAATGTTAACCTCACAATACAATATGGCGAACTGATTCTGCGCTATCTCCTCTGACCTTTATATACAATTGCTTTATACAAATTGTTCTAATAAGTAGATATTTAAATCAGCAAATTGGTTTTAAAACATCGAAGCCTGTCTTATGACTTTTATTCGGCTAGACATTTCAATAGGTCAGAAGTCATGACTTTTGTAGAAGTTAGATGGTTTTTACATCCTAATTTTTTTATACTTAATAAATCTCTGTTGGTGATGATAAATACCAGTATCGTTTGGTATTAAATTTTTCTCGTTCAGTCGATTACTTGACTATTTTCTATTTAAAATTTCCTATTTCCCAAGCGTCCTAATGGCGAGAGGTTGAACCAAATTCCAAAATTTCAAGGTTTATTATTACAGGGTGGTTTCCCCCTTCCACCTACTCAACCCTTGTTTGGGTGGTAACCTAAACTCAGTTCAAGAGCCCATCAAAGTACTGCTCAGCAAAGGCAAACACTTTGTTATTCTTTTTCATTTAAATAATAAATATAATTTCAAAAGGTTCGTTTCAAATTCGGTTATTTAGGCATCTACCCTGTGTCTTCAGACTCCCATTAGGAGGCTTTTAATCTCACCTTGAAGCATATTATATCATACTAAATAGCTAGATAATTTTACAATAATAAAATACTTAAATAGCTATTATATACATTCACCTCTTCACGAACCCTTTCAATAAAATAATTGCGAGTCGTTAACTTAGCCGGCATTACTTAAATATTTTAATTACAGTCTTTTTAATAACAAAAAGAAGTCAAAGTGAAAGTAGCGGTAACTAACAAATTACATAGAATGAGTTCATAATTAAACGTAACATTAGTTAAAAGAGTAATTTATTAGGTGAAATGACATCGCATCGTCGTGGGAGACAAAAATGAATAGAGTCACGCCATGTTTACGAGAATTATAATTTACATCATCGCGCGACTTTCATTCAAGTAGGTAATGAGATAACACAACATACGGTACCCACTAAATTCACACGATTCACATTATATCATTAACAAAAGTAAAACTTTTCAAATACACTTTGCCGCGAGATTTGCTTCATTTTAGCTCGATGAATTTACGTCAAACTTGGGTTTTATAACAGGGAATTGTTTTTTCCATTTAATTCGTTCATAATTAACATTTGCGGTTACAAATCTACTTAGTCTGTATTTACCAAATAATTTTCCTTATAAGGAAAATTGGTGATTGACATAAAAAACGTTGCAAAGGGTAATCCTTAGTCATTTTTGTAAGTGTAACCCTACTAGTACTTACCTACCCAGTTATTGTAATTCGTTGGAGTGTGTTAATAATATTAGTAGATACAAAATTGGCCACAGTTACATTGTTTTGGACAAAATGTTGACTCTTCCTAAAATTATTTCAAAAACATAATACTCTCTTCAATTTCTGTTAAAAAACGGAAGTCAATATAAGGCCCACAATCAATGTAGTTCGAAGCGGGCCACAGGAACACCCGCATGTCCACTTATCTGCGCGTCGCTACTATAATATCACTAAACAAACATTGTAAATAATACAAACAAACTCCCTACTGTGACAGCTCTCTTTGTTACTCAAACAATTACTATAGTCACCGTTATTTTTCAAAACAAAAAACTACCTAATGATTAACTATAACAATAAACAAGCCATGAATCTAATTATAAATAAAATGCCGCGAGTTGTTTAGATAACGTACTAAGAAAGCTGGTTATTTCCTTTTAAGGAATCGAAAGATGAATAACAGCAATCGGAAGTAGATAACTTTAAAATTAGTCATGTTTCGTAGCAAAACCAAAGGTGTTAAACTGTGTCGTGTGCGACACAATAAATGAATCACTGCGTTGGTCATAACACGACCACGTGTTGTTACAAAACTTACAAGCAGTCTACTAAATATTATGTGTTAATGTGCATTGCGAATATGCCCTCAGCATTCAACCTCCAGATTAGCCTAGTGTTAAAACTTTCAAGCTGCACGTTTCCGTAGTGCTGATTCCGGCGGTATTAACAATTCCGGAATTGATGCTCCTAATTTTAGCGGCTGTCTGAAAAGCTGGGCGTATGAAAGTTGATTTTTCATTCACGAGTCGAAGTGACTGGCTGCGCATATTATTAAATTGATCAGAGATTCCGAGTGCATTCAGGAGGAAGTGAGACGGGATCCGGTGTTGATAAAGTGCGACACGACAAAATCAATGATCAGCATGAGTCACACTTTACTGCACTTATTCCTTGCTTTATGCGAAGTTGATTTAACCTTACCCTCTGTTTCCGCAAGCATGTTAATCAACAACACGTAATAGGTCATTAACGCAGTGAATCAGACTGAGTAAACAGCTGATATTGAGATACAATCACTTCGCGTAATGGACGCATCCGATGACTTAATACCTTTAGTCGAACACTTAGTGGCTTCCTTGATGACGCTTAGAACATCGATGATTGAGCTGCACCTGTTATCTATATACTTGGAAGTGTGAATGATGTGTTAATGAGAATGGAGTGTGTGATACAGACTTGGACATTCATTATGAGAAAAATACTTAGAATTTTTTAGATATACGAGGTGTTAACGGTAGAAGAACGAGTGTGTACGGTGTACCCACTAATTTTGAAATAAGTGTTTGTAAACATACACACGAAACCTCGTGTCATAGTAGTGTGGACAATCGTAAATTTAATTTTATGCTTTCACGGTTAACTCGTAGTTTACGATATTGAACTGTGCAATGGACGCCAACATGCAAAGCTACTATTTTTAAACGAAAACACGTATTGCTTGTTGCCTAATCCCATTGACGAAATACAGCCCATTCGTGTTTTATATCCATTAATAACATTTCGTCAGTAGATGTATATTTAAATAATTGAACGATTGTTAATCACCGTGACGGAAGTCTATTAGATTGTATCTATCTTATTTTTTCTACAAAACCTTGACTAGAATTCATTATAATTGGAGTAGGTAGGCGGGTATAAAGAAAAGTTACCTTAAAAATATACTTAGTTCCTTTCCTTTCTCTGAACAATAGATTCTAATATCGTCTGATTATATTATTAGACAGCCTACTATAACGTGCTAATGCCATCCAATTCTCATAAGTAAAAGGAATAGTGCTATTCGCTATGTATAGCTCCGACTCCCTCTTAGAGCGGAATCATGATCGTTTTAGGACTTCATAATATGGCCCCTGTGCTCCCTGTGGCCTCCCTTCACTTTCCTCGGTCTTCTGCTATTTTGGGTCAGTTCTTTGAGGAGTCCAGCTCATCCCGCCATCTCTTTCTGGGCCTGTCCCGTTGTCGTTTCCTTGCGTTTGGGATCCACTGTGTGGTAATCTTTGCCCATTGCACCTCCGACATGCGGCAGTTATGACCAGCTCAGTTCCACTTTAATCTCGCAGCTGTGTGGCCAGCGTCCGCTATTTGTGTTTTGAAACGAAGTATAGAGTTTCTAATGTGATCTGTAAGTTTGACGCCCAGCATACTTCGTTCCATAGCTCGTTGGCAGACTTCAAGTGCGGACTTTAGACGATTGGTGAGATACCATGTTTGCGCTCCGTAGGTGAGGGTGGGAAGAATGCGCAATTGCACATATCCATAAGATTTCGTTTTAGTGAGACAGGGAGAGGTCCCTTCATAGACTGTCCATAGATCCTAAAAATAGATAAACCCTTTAAAGACAACCATGATGATCTAACGGCAAATGTAAAAAAAAAACAAATAGGTAGATACAATATATAAAAATAGGCGATTTGATAGGGACAAAACCTACTGCTACAGGATATAATGTACCTAATAGTAATGCGATATAGCATTAAATAACGCTGTAACAATTCACGAATCATGCGAGCGAGGCGAGATAAACCCCGTACCTATTCGAATTTAAAAAATACAGTAAATTCCGGAATTCGGACATTTGCATGCAGAGATGCTATAATCATATTCGAAAATATTTCTAAACGTCTATTACATAATTATGTATGTATGCTACTTATAGAATCATCTTCTTTTTCAATGACCTCTAGCTCTCATTAATTTTTGGCTTTAAATAATTAAGTAGACAGGTTTTAGGCGTATTTAATTTTGTCTAAAAATGATGTTTCGGTGATTGCGTATTAAAATCTTCCTTGGGTAGTATTATCCTCTTCTACATTTGAGTTGACTGCTCCATAATGTATATTTATAGCCAATTCATGAGTCAAGGCTTATGTTTTCGTTCTGCACTGTAGACACCTATTATTACCTACCTACAACTGCGGTTACCAACTGTGGATTAATATTTCCTAAAAACTGACAAGAAACAATAACAATCACACGAGCACATGGTTAAGACAGAGTTTCGTTTCACAGACAATTTACATTCTATTTGTGTTGCAACAACATTACATTCTGCGGTTGCAGTGCAATGCAACTGTTAACTGCACCAGAAATGTTGGGTACACTGCCAGAGCTAACTGGCAGGAAGAAGAGATACTAGATTAAATTCCTTTCGGAAGACATGATTATTGTTCTACCTATCTGACGACACTGCTAAAAAGTTTTTTATTATAGGTTTACTATGCCGAGGTAATACATAAGTTAAATCAAACTGTTAACGCGGCGTTTTATTTTCAAATCTCGAGTCTGTGAGTCAGCAGACCTTTGTTTTAGAAGCTTAACATCATATTATTATTTAACGGCTTGAATAACAAAAATGTTTTCATTTCATATTCTGCTGAGCTATTTCTCCCTATTTTAAGTTGTAATGGGAACAAACACACGACCTACATTACTTACCAGAGTAGGTAGCACCGGCTAACGTATTCCAAACAAATCAGTTCGGCGCTGTTTGTTGGGAATTCGCCAAAATTGAAATGAGTTTATGTAATCGAAACTTAATTGACGCTACGGTCATGTAACAACTGCAATCATTCATCTTATGCAGTCCTGACACAGAAAATGAAGCCTAGACGAGTACCCACATAATGTTTCTGAGAAATTATCAGATTCAATTGCTTGAAACAGTAATAATTATGATGAATGCCGACATTAAATTGCAAAAAATATGGTCTGCGAACTACAATTTCTTAACAGGCATACGAAAAAGTATGTCACATGACATTAATAGAGAGAACTGTTAGCGACGGTTGGCTAATAATTGCGATTCAACGACAAGCATGGTGCTGGCGTCGATAACTTTCGCACAAAAAAGTTCGACCTCATTCTGAAAACTGAAGCAAGTAGGGTTCTGAAAGAAAAAAATAAAGGCGCTCTAGAAAAATAGGGCGGAGAGAGGGTGAGCTTTACAATTCACCATGGGTTAATTTTTAGAGGTGTAGGCACCAAAACCTCTCATTTGCGTGTGGGACTTCGACTAGTAAGTTTTCGAACGACCTTGATGTCAAAATCTACAATATTAGAGTTAAACTTCAAGGTTGCTTTTAATATATTTTTATTATAGCTCCTTTCCTTCGATTATGAGATCGAACCATACAAGTCGCGGATTAATTAGGTCCAACGCTTCTACCTACTTAATTCATTTGAATACTAGCTTGGCTAATAGATTTGATAGATAAGAGGCGCAGAGGTTACAGAATTCATTAGAAGCGCCTGGTCTTTAGTGGGACACAGTAATGGCATTTTATTATGACTGGCCTCATTTTCGTGGGTGTTTATAGGATAGTTCCAAGACATGATGTGATTTATTGGGTCGTGGCATGCACGATGAAACGATAATCGTGTTTTAAGTAGGTACGTAGGTACCTAAAGAAAATAACGCGTCGATCGGTTATCGATTCCCCAGTATTTTATATAGGTTGGTTCAACATAAGATAGTAGCTGAAGTAAATTTTATCAAAATATTATTAGTAAGTTTGTTGATTTTGTCTACCACAATGATGATATTATTAAAATGTTAACACACCACCCAGGTGTGATTAAAGCAGTTTTCGCAATGTTTTTCAATTTCTTACTAACGATATCTGTTATGTATTGTTTTAAATGAACGTTTTCCCATCCAATCAAACATTGTTTACGGTTAAGTTACTGTAGTAAACCCCTTTAAACCAAAAACTTTTTGTGTACGGGTAACTCTTTACCTACCATGAACGGATTTGCTTAGGTAAGTAACCCTTCAAACAAAATAAGGGTTACCCTTATAAGTAAAACTGTATGAACGTGTTAGATCGACATACTTAATATATACTTAGTTTATAGTTTTTATATTTTACCTAAGTTGTTGCCTGTTTTGACAATAGAAACCACTACCTTCCTTGTTTTAAACGGACCAGTTTAAAACAAGGAAGGTAGTGGTTTATATAAAACAATATCTAGGTATTATAAGGACAGTATATGTTCGTCACTAAACCCAAACAAACAATTAATTAAATAAAGAGTGACTTTATTGCTGTGCTATCACATACTTACGTCATTGGAATAATTGAATAACATTCGTAACCACAATATTGGCTGTTTCATACATCGTAAAAACACATGAGTCAAATTGTCCCCCGCAGCGACTCACTGTTGAAAGAACTTGGTATGAGAGACGTAGCTAGTCTAGCTAGGTACATACCATATTAGACACAGAAGTTGTGACAGAATCGAAAGCTTATTACCCAGATGTTTTCACTACTTTTATGAGTGAAAATAAATAGTTAGGTTAAGCTATAGAAAACATGACTTTTTGTAGTAAGTAAAAGTGAATTGAGCAAGAAAATATTGCATCTAAATGCGTGTTTACTAGTGACAAACAAGTTTAACAAGATTATGAATGCAGGCATCGGCTTTCAACAGATATGTGTAGTACACGTAGGTATGTAGGTAATTAACTACCTACGTTCCTATATGGAACATGGAACTATGTAGTTATGGAAAATACAGCTGTTTATGTTTCAATGGTTTTATTTTATTTAGGTAGGAACATAATTCATTAAGCACTAAGTTTTATTATGATTTTATTTAACACACAGCAATTATAATTTTTTTTCATGGAATTAAAACAATTTTAGACATGATTTGTGACTAGAATATGCCTTCATTCACTTACCTTGAACCAACTTCCAAGACAATGCGATTCGTAACTCGTAGCCATAACCACGATAGCTTATATGTGTGTATATAGAAATGTACTAGATCCTAGGTGTTCTGCATATCTATAGAAAAAGTCAGGTTGTCTGCACTGTACCTACTGTATGTCCGTCTGACCGTGTTTGATACGCTTTCACGTGGATAAACTCAGACCAACTATGTATAGAAAGAACATCAGAAAGGCTACCTACTGATAAGTATACATGCCGATAGTGCTATGGTCTAAAAGTCTAAAGAATGCCAGCATTCCATTTGAGAAGATATCGGGATACACTGAAAATAAAACAGCAACAGATGATTGGAAAACAGCAGACATTAGTGTCAGGAAAATTTATTGTTCCTCATAAACCGCCAGAAGTACTTATCTAGTAGGTAAGGAACAATAATGTATCTCGAAAGGATATAATAAATCATAGTTTTACGCTTCCCGTGATAACATACAACTACCTATGTAGGTATGTACTATCTGAATCGCAGTTGGTTGCTTGCTAATGAAATAAGGGGACACATGGCCTTGCTTGTGCCACTCTATTGCACAGTAGTCATTCGACGAACGTATCTTTGTAGGTACGGTATATAATAAATGACTTGCTTGCTATACATAGAAAATTAGCATTATTTTACACTTTAGAAGTTAAGACGGACAGGTCAAGGTACAAAACTACAGAACCGCTTAGATGGTTATGTAACTTCTTGCATAGAAAAATATTGTTGTTTTAAAACAGGTGTGAGCCTCTAAAACCCCGGTTATATAAAGTAGGTATAATAAATTAGAAGATATCGCTTCAAGGCACTTATTTAAATTATTTATTAGTAAATAGATGTAATTAGATAATATTAGCATAAATAAATATAATAGATACATAAGTCTTTACCTAGCACCTACATATTATCCCAAGTTTATATCTATACTTTTAATAAGTGTAGCTCAATTTGATAGGCACTTGAATGAACCACCCTACTATGAAGTCTTATAACGATCATGATTCCGCTCAAAGAGGGAGACGGAGTAATACACAGCGAATAGCACTATCCCTTTTACATCATCGGAATTGGATGGCATTAGCACGTTATAGTAAGGCAACTGGAAAATAAACATAGGTTAGCACACCCAAAAAAGCTGGATACCTAAGTAGGTACCTATGTATTAAATGGCTATGTATTGTAATAAGATAGGAAGATATAAGTCTACAGCGCGGACAAGGTTCACCTTAGAAGGCGATCTGTACCTACTTACCTACATCGGATAGGACAGATAGGTATCTTTGACTTTTTAGTTCCTTCGTGGGTAGAGGAAACTATGCCATCGGTCTATTATGTTAAATTCCTTAAAGGATCTTTATACTAAACATCAAAGTAAAAACCACATTCTGAGAAAAAGAATTCTATGAGAAAAATCTTGTCAAACTTATTTCTACCCTTTTTGGTATGTACCTAAGTCTAGGCCCTGTACAGCAGCTACCTACTAACAAAAATATTTCACGCAATGCATGTAACTAGGTGAAATACGTGAAACAGGAACGTGCTCCCCATATCAACAAGTTCTTAGTCATGTTTGCTTGACAAAACAACTCCACACGGTACTTTACATGAAACCAAGTTGGTATTAATCAACCGCAAAATTTTATAATTCTAATTCTAAATCTATTATTCTGTATGATCCCACTTCTGAGCTAAAGGCTCCTCCACAGGTTTCTATCCACACGTCTCTATCTAGGTGTAAATATCTCCGGATTTGTATTTAGGGCTTCGAAGTCATTAACTGATAATGCATCACATAATAGTCACCCATAAGGTTTACTAGGAAATAATTTCAGTGACATAATCATAATATAACTAATCCATCGTCTCACTTTCATATAATTCGAATGCTATGCTGATGAGGCACAGTTCATTGATTGATTATACTTACCTAGAGATTTTCGGGCTTTACGCAAACGTTAATATAAATTTTCTTCTTTAAACCAAGTACCTACCTAGAGCTAAGTGAAAGTGGCATATTTAAACGTATATAAATTAGCATTCCCCGTACATGACACTGAATAACGTAACGGTCATTCGTTCCATTATGTGACATAGAATGTATGTCTTCTTTCTAAATACTACGCAGAACTTTCCTTGTTGTAATATTTTGAGTCAAATTTCCTTCCTACATTATCTTATATATAAAATTCTCGTCTTATATATAAAATTCTCGTCTTATATTAAAATTCTCGTGTCACAATGTTAGTAACCATACTCCTCCAAAACGGCTTGACCGATTTTTATGAAATTTTATATGCATATTCAGTAGGTCTGACAATCGGCTACTATCTATTCTTCATACCCTTAAGTGATAAGGGTTGTCCACCCCTAACATTTATTTTTATTTTTTGGACATTTTTATTTTTTTATAATGTGGCATTTTGTAAATACATACAACCCTTATTTTTCACTCTTCTATTACCAAACCCTATTTTTTAATAGCGATATTAGGGCTTTAATTATTTTCTATTCTCGGCGGTCGATAATTGATCATTTACCACTAGATCAGTTAGTTATTCTTGACTATTTGTTTGGTAGAACGCGCTAATCCTAGGAAGTCTATTTATTGAGGAAGGCTATAGGCAATAATAACATCACGCTACGACCAATAAAAGCAGAGTATTCATGAAAAATGTGACGCAGACGAAGTTGCGTGGGTCAGCTAGTAATTATATATAAGTATACAGAAAAGCGTACATCACATTATTGAAGTGAAAAATCAATATGGTCATAATAATGTTATGTTGAATTCGTAATTGTTACCATTTGAGTCAATTTGTGACTAGAACCGACAATAAATATGGCAACACTAATATTTTGCTTTATGAATAAATCAAGACCTCATCAACCTACTCCTACTCCCTATTGGGACATGAGCGATATGAGAATCAGGGACAACAAATCCCGCAGTGAGTTGTTCATGCGGTACCACTTATGGAGCATAATTATATTTAACATCTTGTAAACTTTTATAGCCCTGACACTTTGTAGAAATAACCTTATTGTTCTAGTAACCCTATTGATCGAATAAATCACTGTTGGAACCCAAAAAAAACAAAACCCTTTAGAGGAATAGGGTCTACTATTACTGTTTATACCTAGTTCAAGGGTTTCTCTACTATCCCTTTCATTTTTGGTATTTGGGTTTCCCTTATGAAACGGCTAAGTATTTGAAGAGATTCACCGTGTAAAACATCCTGCTAATAGGTACGACTTGGTAAAATGGTTCCTGATGAGAATATCATAAAACAATCTGTAACACATTAGCCATTCAGAAAGGTTGTTTGGGGTCTGTAATTATTAAGCAAGAATGCTTGCTTATTTATATATTATATACTTTATTGTACACCGAGAATAACATAAAAAGTAATATACTTAAAAGAACAGATTACGACATGAACTAAATATGGCATAATGAAAAAAATACATATAGATTGTAAATACAGCGTGAAATTTAAATGGTTGTTTTCCCGCAGCGAAATGAGTTTGTCTTGGTAATACAATCGATTTATGAGAAATTATAAATTTAAAATCAAGAAATGGCAGAATAACAATTATGATAAACAAAACTCGAAAGCGACTTCGAACCAATAGTTATACATCGCGATAGTTTCGCGCTAAGCGGTCGCGGTCGTTGCCCTTCGCGTATCAACCAGCTGATAGATACTCCTGATTGAATTAAACACAATACCGTATAAGGTAACACAAAAGGGTGCCACGCGCGATGCGCGGCGCCTCACTCGCCGCGTTCTTGCAGGCCAGTTAATGCCGTATAACTACTCGCGAGAGCTCTGAACATTTATGAATCGCTTTTAACTTTGTCGGCGTGCCGCCGCTTTGCTGACACAAGTGAAAAGAGCGGCGCTTACGTGTGTAGCAGTACCTACGTCACGACTAGTGAGTTACTATTGCTTCTCACGCTTTCGAGTTTATGAATATTTTTTAATTACTTATTTGAAAACAAAAACATTTTTATTTTTTAAGTTTAACTTTATGTTTCAATAGTACTACTGATGGCTAATCGTTCTGCCGCGGAAAAACAACCATTAAAATTTCAGCGTGTATAGATACCATCGTATAGCGTGGCGACGAGTCGCCACGACATGCGTTGCCACGCCAACAATTGGTTTTACCCGCGGCTATAGATGTTTAACATCAAAAGAAAACTACAATCTAAAACTCATGTGCGTATGTAACTAAGTACCTACTACTACTACCCAGTTTAAATGCTTACCTACGCTTGTATTAAAACAACGTAGGTGCAATAACTCACTCTAATATCCGTCTAGTCCTAAAAAGGCGCAAAAGTACCGAATTAATATTTTAAGGATGTCGAAGTTTCACTTAGATATTAGCGAACATCGCAGCCAATCGTAGGTACGAATATGTACCGTCGTGAATTCGTAATACCGAGTTTTGCCAGACACGTAGGTACTAATCAATATTTTTCTTTGTTTTAGATTCGATGAAGGTCGCGATGGTTACCTAGACTTGACTGAGGTGAAAAGAATGATGGAGCGACTAGGGGCACCACAGACCCATCTGGGACTGAAAGCGATGATCTCCGAGGTTGATGAAGATGGAGACAACAGAATTAGTTTCCGGGAATTTTTACTTATTTACAGGTACCTAATTGAAAACTTTTTTTGTTCTCATCCAAAGATAAAGTATGAGCTTTGGATGGGAAATCATCAAATGACTTCTTCTGCTCTGGGCGGAGCGGAAGGGAGTGTCAGACTCTTACTGACTAAAAACCATACGTGTTCCTCTTCCTCCTAATGCCCTTTGCGTTCCAGGGCCGCGGTGACGCTTTCGAACATATTCCGCAAACCTGGCAGAAAGCATGAGCCTAGGCCCTAGCTGTAAGGGGGCACCTAAGCGAAGGGGCTCCATGTTAAGTTATAATTGGTTGATGAAAACGGTTATAAGTCCAGTAAGGCCATATGGATCGCGGGGCCATGTGCCTGAATAGGTTACCTACTTTTATTATTTAGTACTTACGGTAACTCTTGGAGGACCTCGTGGCTAAAAAATAATAGCCGCACGGGTTGATCAAGGTTAAGCAACGCTTGCCAAGGTTGGTGTGTGGATGGGTGACCATCTTAACATCCGAGTTTCCTCCGTGCCTCGGAAAACACGTTAAGCTGTTGGTCCCGGCTGTCATTCGTAGATCTTTGGCAGTCGTTACGGATTTTCAGATGCCAGTAGGTAAATCTAACTCCAGTCTTGCCAAGAACTACCGTGTTACCCAGTTAATAAGTTGTGGAGGTCTGGTAGGCAGCCGCTCCACGTCAAATACTGGTATTCAGCTGAATCCGGTTTGAATGGGAGCCGACTCCAATATAGTTGGGGAAAAAGGCTAGGCAGATGATGACTTACAGTTACTGTTGGGTTTACTAACAAAAACCCGATATAATCGCTTTAAAAAATTCTGAAATATCCTCGTTTGACTTTTTTAACTGTGGTGCGTGACCCGAACTCTGGCAATCCCGTTCTTTATGAACTATAACGAAGTTCGATCGAACGATCGACGAATTATGATAAGATTAGGTGGCTACTTCCTGTTTTGGGAGTTACATATCCCGGAAAATGGCATGTTATCAATACTAATATTAGGTATAAATGCTAGTGTGTGTCTGTTACCTCTTCACGATTAAACCGCTGAACCGATTTAGATGAAATTTGGTAGGTAGGTACCTATAGAGATAGTTTGAGTCCCGGGAAAGGACCATAGGATAGCTGGGAGGGGTGAAAAGGGGTGTGGAAGATTGTACGACACTACGTAATTAATTAATAAAAAAAATCTAGCAAATTTCGACTGACGAAGTATTAGGTACCTACTAGTAGGTAATACCTAACATCAGCTTATGATTTTGAGTTGCTAAATCTATGAAAATACCTAAATACTTACATTTTATAAAAGTTATTTCCATATTCTCTCTACCTTATCCTGTTTGTGTGCACTAACTAGGTAATGCCTGGTAACAATACATTTATTGTCCATGTAGGTAGGTTGTATGGGTTGACTCACAGAGTCACAATGTTGGTAGGTAATGAAGTCAGTGCTTCGATTTAAATTAAATAAATAAGTAGGTACCTACGTAATAAAAACCATATGGCTAAACCCTTTTCCTAATACAACTGACTTCGATCCACTTCGAACCCAAGCAAGCCAAACATAAACCTTGAGCATTGTAGGCACCTAGTAACCTTACTCCGCGTTTATTAATGAGGGGGTAAATGTTTAGATTCAGACAATCAAATGAATGGTTATTGTTCTCATTCTTATGCCGTTCTGTTGTTATGCAGGAAAGCGCGCGCGGGGGAACTGGAGACAGACTCCGGTCTAGACGCATTCGCGCGACTCACAGAAATCAATGTGGACCAAGTTGGAGTGAACGGCGCCAAAACTTTCTTCGAAGCTAAGATTGAAGAACTCTCTAAGAGCAACAGATTCCACAACGAAATCATTCAAGAACAGGAAGAGAAACGCAGGGAAGCCGAAGAAAAGGCTTTACGGAGGCAATTGTTCAAAGAAAAAGCAGCTTTATTTCAATAATTACCTACAAATGAATTCATAACATTATTTTTGTAGTTCATTATCTAGTCTTAAGCTGTTACCATGGCTTTATTGAGGAGGGAATATTATGGATTTTATAAATTGCGATTATATTTTCCTCATGTGTCTCAGATCAGTAGGTATGTATTTCTCTATTGGGGAGCTAAAACATGTAAATAAGAGTATACTTTCCAAATTGGAGTTGGAGAATGGAATTGAAATGAATGAGGAATGTGAGCAAATATGAGTGTGTCTTCTTGTTTTTCATTAGGTAGGTACTAAACTCAGATCTAAAATAAATGTTACTAGTTAATCAATCAACTGTTTTTATAAGTATAATAAAGTAACTATATAATGGCCGAAACTCATTGCTTCTAATGTTAAAAGATTTCTCTACACAATCTGCCAACTAAAAAATATTGTAAAACAATAACTTTTATTTAATGTAAGGAGATGGCCTAAAGTTAATGAAGCTCAAAAAAAAATGCTGGTTGCCTTGTATGTTATTCTGTTAATAAAGATTTTATATTAAGTTAATAATAAAATTATTGTGATTAACTATTAAATAAGTCACAAACAAAAGAAATAAAGAATTTATGTAGTAAGTGTGCTTTTTATTATTCTTAATCACAAAAATTTAATGATAACAAGAATACAACAGATTCAATAAAAACTTGATCTGTCTTGTTTCTTTTAACCAAAAAAAAGTTATAAAAAAAACAACTTCCTGCCGGAAAAGAAGATAATGGAAGAGTTAAATCAAAAGAAAAATAATAAAAAACAATTCCATTTCCTACACAACATCAAATCACAGATCATATATGTGGGTATTTGGACAGCTCTTGATACAACACTTCTCATGCTTCTAAGTTTTGTCTTGACCACCCTGTACAGCTGATTGGGATATTCACAAAAATAGGGTATTGAGGCTCACTGGCTCTCTTCTAATTCAATATCATTTCTAGAAGTATTGTTATCTTCATTTGCCACATTATTTTTTGTTTGCATATCTATGTCTATTTGTTTTCTGGTGAAAGAAGGCAGGTTCTCTAAGTCAACTTGTTGAAGCTTTCCTAGTTCCTTTATTAATGATGTATTCTGAAACATAAAGAGAAAAATAAATAGTGTTGAGTAAGAAATGATTAAACTAACAGTTGCTTAGCAAACAACATTGCTGAAATAAATGTTTACAGTTTTTACTTTAGCATATCATTAGAGAGAACTTCTCGTAGTAAATCAAGCAATGTATCATACTTAGGGTAATCTAGTAAACAACCAGTATTCAAATTTCTGTTCAGCACTCCAGGTAGTTGGTTAGAATAAATAAAACATCCAGTTTTTTCACTCTAATGTAAAGTTATTCAAAAAACTTGAGAGGTGTAATTTGCCGAGTGAAGTAATGTAGGTACGGTAAAGTCAGTTTACTTAGGCTCTAGGTTATAACTTGGGCCCTAACTCATTAACCAAAAGGAACAAACTTTATTGTATTTAAAAATTTTGATTGGTTGATAAACCTATCATTTACCTTCAAAATGTTGGCTTCAAATTCTCCACTATGCCTAGTGATGTGTTTAATTTGTTGTAGTTCTGCTGATCTGCAAAATATATTATAACTGATTTTTTTTATTAAATAAGACTTCCAATGCAATTTTCTTTCATAAATATAGATCATTAAAGTAACTAACAGATGAATACGTACTACTTACTATATTGTAATAAATATTTATAAGTAGTGTAAGTTTCAGGCAATATTTACAAATACATAAAAAGTTATGGAAACTATTTACAAGCTAGTAGAAAATATGCAAGCAGAGTAAAAGGGGAGGGGAAGAACTCACAGAGCATCGAAAAATTCGTCCACATCGCTGTCAACGGGAAAAGTGCCCAGAACACTGGCCGCATTGCCACGTTGAATGGCAATGGCGTGAAGAGTCGACAAACCGTTTGCTGATTTCACGAAAAACTCAATGAGCACTCGGACCTCATGGCCCTAGTGTTTCAACCACAAAACGGCTCAAATACATTATTCTCAATAAGGTTGTTGTATTTGCGCCGTTTGAGATTTTCTGCACCCGCATTTACTTACCTTACCTTCGTAACTTTTAAAGCAATGAGGAATTCAGTAAACATATAATGATTTACTTACATTAGTCTTAGGAGTTGATTGGTAGTGTTTAATTCATTTTGTAGGTCTTGTTGCAACTGTTTGTTTACTAGATTCTCGTTTCCAAATGCTGACATTTTCGTTTTTGGTTGAAATAATATCACAGGACAATACGTGCAGGCAGATGATAGTTAAACGATACCAAAAAAAGATTAAAGTTTAACAATTTCATAAATTATTTCAAGTTGTGATCTCGAAAAAGCGTTTTGTTTTGAAATTTTCAAATTGATACTTTGACACTGACAGATACTTCTATGCTTCTGGTATTCTTCTTTTAGTGTCGATTTTTTTTTTCTTTGGCTTCGCACGGTTTGTGCATTTTGGTAGTGTGGTTGCTCTTGCTAGAATAAGAAAACCACATACACACAATCTAAGCTTTCTTACCAAGTCACTGAATAAAATAATTATTACTCGATTTTTTTCATTTTATTGCCATAAAACATCTGCTCTGCCACCCTTTGGTTTGTCTGCTTTGGTCTGCAATCTGCTGGACCTCCAGAAAACAAAATCATTGCACTACTTTTTTACTGCAGTTATGTAATAAATAAGCCTGTGACTTTGTAATACTGTCGTCTACTTGATATGCGGTCCACATACGGTCACTACGATACTTTGGCTATAAACGTAATGTAATACGAAAGAAACCCTGAAACCTATTGTGTTATTTGGTTCTGTTTTCGGAGTGTTACCCAGTTAATGGGTTGACTTGTGGAGGTCTGGTAGGCAGCCGCTCCACGTAAAATACTGGTACGACCCCAATGTAGTTGGGTAAAGGCTAGGCAGATGATGATTTGGTTCTGTTTACGCCATGTTAATTTAGATTGATCTAATGTAGGATAGGTGCCTTATTGTTCTCGCACCCAAATCCCGTGAATGAGAGTAGCACGCAACCTTTATGTTCAAAGTAGTCGAGAATCTCAGCGCAAAACATCATGCCAACTTTACAAAACCAACTGACTGTCTACAAGTAAATGTTCCTTTCGTTCACTCTTCCGTACCCACGGCACTGATTTCTTTATTTCGTTCCTTGATATTCATTCATTCATACTGAAGTCAGTTGTCTATGTTGTAGTCTGTGGTTGTCACAGGACCATAGAGGAAAGTAATTATATATCACAGGACTAGTTGTCTTTGATCTTTTTGTTGTTGATCATTTGTTGATTCATTAAAATCAACACTACTACTACAACAATCAGAAAGATGGAAGAAGCTGTTTCTGTTAAGCACGAGGGTAAAAACATTGATATTAAGCAAGAAAAACAGGAAAATTTGGAGACCTACAAGTTTGAATATGATTCGGGAAGTCAGGATAGCAGTAAAAGTGGTAGTGGAGGCTATCAACGATGGGCGCCCAATTTAAACGGTGTGAGGAAAAGTGCATTCACGCCGTATAAATCTGTCCAGTGCACTGCGCTAACCAATTTACAAAGAGGTAATGTCTTATTCAGTGTATTTTACCATAGCACGACGTCTACATCTATTGATTTCTAGGAGTTTCTTTGTGGGTTTAAAAGTAGGTGAGTAAAACATTCAAGGTCATTCTTGCAGGTAATACGCAGGCGCGAGTCCCGGAGTTACCCCAGCCAGATTGTAGCTTACACGCGAAGGCTGGCCGCGGTGAAATAACCCGTGACGACGTGAAACTGGAGCAGTATGTTGACATCACTGATGAGCATGGACTCACTGCCCTGCACTGGGCAGCCAGCTATGGCCAGTTAAACAGCTGCCAAGACTTAGTGTGGTGAGTACTCTGCAGGGACTCTCCTTTGTTCTTTGTCTGCACTTAGATTGATTTTGGTGTTCAATGACAAAGGGACTGACATGATATTTGTTGCACACAATGATATTAGTTGCTAAGAAAAGACTACTAGGGAGTAGTCTTTTCTTAGCAACTAATATCATTGTAACATTAATTTAAACTGGTTTAAGAAATAAAACTGTCTTTTGTGATGAATAGGTGTGGTGCCAATGTTAACATGCGGGGTCCTGAGGGTGAAACGGCACTACACTTGGCAGCTGCGGGGGGGCACCATGAGGTTGTGAAGTTTCTTCTGAATGAAGGAGCTGATGCTGACATACAAGATGATGTAAGTGTCAATTTCTTTGATCTCTTACAGTTTGTGTGCAGTTATTTATTGAGATGTGATTGTTTCAGTCTGGTAGCACAGCATTAATGTATGCAGCAGCAGCTGACTTCCCTTACACTTGCAATGAGCTTCTCGTCCGCGGAGCTGATCTTACTCTTACCAATGATTATGACCAAGATGCTTACACACTGACCACTACCAATAACTGCAAACTGGGTAAATATTTTTATTCAGTTAAGTTTGAAAGACTATTTTGGTAAAAACATTTTTTATAATGATGTGTTTTTGCTTCCAGCACAAACTGTGATAGAGAACTTTTTGATCGGTTGCCTCAGCAAAATGTAATGTATATTACTTATACAACTACTGCTCATCTTATGTTGCTCTGGACAACCAAGACAGCAGATTCATTTGCCTCCAGGAGTTAAATGAAAATACAGGGATTTAGTTTATAATGTAAAATTTATATATATTTTTAAGTTCATTATATACAAATTACAACAATGTGACCATAAATTAGTATGACTCAATTACAGACAATATCAAAGTCATGTTTGTTTTAATTTAAGTACCTAACACAGTAACATAAAGTATAACAGTTTATATATTTATATACAGTTTTAAATGCCTTTTATATACATTAACAATACATATCTCAAGAAATGCAATAAGAATGTTGTTCTTTGAAGTCAGTGATACCACTCAAGTCCCACCACCTTGTTGATATTATTGTTCATACAAAAATATAGTTATCGATCAAGTCTTAACAGTAACCATAATTATCACACGTTTACAGTTTAGATTCAGTCAGCCAGTTAAATGTCTGTGGTTTTCTGTTGGACTGAGTGTCAATGAGTATGTTGATGATGCTGGGTTTGTCTGTGACTGCTACAGCTTTCTTGATGGCGGCCTCAATCTCCTCTACGGTGCGGCAGAGGTGTCCGGTCTCGCCAAACATTTCCATCATCTTCTCATACCTAATTTCGCAGCCGAGAGCAGTGGGTGGTGTGCTGTGACAAAAGAATGAACATGTTCAACATGAACTAAACAAGTTAAATAGATGCTATGCTGTAGCCCCAGAGTGTTAATCATTGTTATGCAGGATTTTAAATGTTAGCCTATAACTTACCACTGAGCAATATCGCCTCCAGACTGGATATCTTCCATAACGTCTTTAGGGAAGCCGCTGTAGATACCGCTGTTGTTTACAATGACGATAATCACGGGCAACTTGTACCGGAACATAGTTTCGATCTCCATACCTATGAAACATGAAGAACATCAATGATACGAACATTTTTGTATGACTCAGAATAGCCAAGATGTTTATCTTGGCTAATCATAATAATTTATAGTAACATGAAATTATTGACATTCCCTGACAATAGTTGGTGTTAAAATATGTAACGGGTTTATAATCACTGTATTGTATTATTTATACTGGGTGAATGAAAACAAACCAGAGAATCCGAAGGCCGAGTCTCCTTCGACGCAGATGACGCGCTTGCCGGGCGCGTAGTCGCGGCACCACATTGCTGCGGCTACGGCAAAACCGGGACCCACCTATGAATGAGGAATAGGTTTTTTAGTATGTGGGCTTCGAATATTATTTCTATTTTCCTATGATATGAATTTTACTAACAATAAAGAGTCATGAAGCTTTTGTTGTTTTTGAATATTTTAGACTGATTTGGAATTTAGGTGGACTCATGGTATTAATCTTTTGTGCTAACTTCGTTAATGTAGAATTTCAACAGTTTTAAATGATTTTAACTTGCCCCCATAGTGCCAAAGGTACCAGCATCCAGCCTGTGTCGCGGCTTGTTGTTGAGCAGCAGTCCGCGGCCGATGTCCATTGTGTTGGCGCCCTCGCTCACTATGATGGAATCCTTAGGAATGTTCGCCTGCACCGTCTTGAATACGGCGAAGTAGTTCAGCGGTACTGCTGTGTTGCTTGATTGTGCCTGGTGAATACATATAGGTTTAATAAAACAAAATTGATCAGGATCTGTGACCGATTTTTTTAGTTTTTATAGTCTCAGGAGTTATATGCTCTTTGGTCTCAGGTGCAATACTTTTTTGTATTCGAGTATTAGTGTGGGTTGACAGATCCAAAAAAGCTTAGTAATGAAGTGGAGGTTAGTGGACATCATACTACTTTGGATTTTCGGTTTTAGAATTGACACACACAATGTTGAAATTGACAAACTCACTGTTTTGAGAAAAGTGGTTTTAAAATAAATTAGGCCTGAAAGACTACTGGTCTGTATGGCTAGAAAATAGATCAGTGTTGTAAAATGATGATAATCATACCTTAACAAACTCAGTGTTAGCCAGCTGTTTCTGCTTCAGCGCTTGCCACCAGTTGTTACTAGCGGGCTGCAGGTTGAACTTCTTCTCTGCCAGCTTGAGTGCAAGGGCTTCAGTGAATGGCTTGATGTCAGAATGGATGGCCACTTCAGATTTGATGCTGTTGTGGAACTCCTCAGGGGTTATGTCGACCTGTGAATAACAATGAAGTGAGTGAACAATATTTTTAATAATTAGGTATGGTGGATTAGGTTTTCAAGTACTAAAAAGCCTGAAAATTTGACACCAGTCTTGTAAGGGGTATTGTGTTACCCAGTTACTGGTTTGTAGAGGTCAGATAAACGTTGCTATGTGTCATCATATCAGCCGAAAGACGTCTACTGGTGGACTTAGGCCTCCACCAAGGAGGAAAGGGGGTTTGTCATAATCGCCACACTTGGTAGGCGGGTTGGCGATCGCAGTGTAGCTGTTGCAATTCACAGAGAATGCTGCTGCCCATTCTCTGGTGAGTCCCTTAATCGCCTCTTACGATACCCACGGGAAGTGATGGATGGTGCTATTCTTTTACTACACCATACAGAACCTTTTTCGTTGCTATATGTAAAATACTATATCTGCTGCATCTGGTCAGACTGGACACAGACCACAACGTAGTTGGGAAAAGGCTAGGCAGATTGATGTCGTTTACATATTAAAAAGGTGTGCTAATTTTATTTGCTTACCCTGTTTTTCATGATTATATTAATTTTCACTTGAATGTTACCAGTCAAGTTCAGGCATTACCTGTATAACTTTGACGTCGGGTGCAAACCGCGGCTGCTGGCCGAAGTGTAGCATCCAGTTGAGTCTGGCGCCCAGCAGCAGCACGACGTCCGCCTTCAGCAGCGCCTGCGTGCGCGCCGTCGACACGCAGTACTCCGACTCGTCCGGTACCACGCCCTTGCCTGGACAACAGTAAGCATTTAGCAGTTGTTTTAAGGATTTTAGCAGCATCTTCCAGCAGCGAGATGGGCAGACGACATTGTTGCCATCGCGGGTAGAACCTGGATGAGAGTGACGCAGGAGCATAGGAATTGGCACAGGGAAAGAGAGGCCTAAGCTTCGTGGGCGATGATGATGAAAAAAAGGGGTCCTCCGAAGGGGTAAACAGGGGCGTATGGCTACATCATTTCGTCATTTATCAAATTTGTTTATTTAGAATTTCTTTCGTGCTTTAGAAAAGAACAATACAATGATAACCAAGATATAGGTTTAGGCATTTTTGCAACAAAACAGCTAGTGAAGTGTAGGTACACGACTCTTTCTTTCTTCATTATAAACCTCCGAAGGGTTGGCCACGAGGGAAGTATGTTACGTGATGAATTTAGATGGGCTTCAGGTATTCCGATGGTTAATTTCTGGATAATTACGAATTCATTTTACACACATACCCATAGGCGTGGGCAAGAACGGCAGCTTAGTGTTCTCCACAAGCTTGGTGATGGCTTCTTCAGCCCGCGCATGTGCGGCGCCTTTGCCCACGATGATGAGGGGTCGCTCGGCCTTCGCCAACAAGTCGGCGGCCTGCGCCACTAGCGCGGGGTTGGGGTGCGCGAGGGATACTGGCGGTGCGCTGTAGAAGTCCATTGGGACTTTGTCTTCGTCTGCTTCAGCCTATATTTAATTAAATAATGAATATAAAGAAAAATATGTTAGGTGCTAATTACTTTGTTGGTACTACTGTATGCTTGGAATAGTTTTTAGGAAGTAATCATTCAAAATAGGTAATTATATTTTTATTGTCTTTTCATCAACCATTTTGTGGTGTTAAGCTTGCATTGTATTACTGGACATTAATGAAATTTATAGATAGGTTTCCATTAGAGCAGCCTCAAAACGGGCAGTTCCGAGTCAACCTTGACAGTCTTACAAAGCTAACTAAATTTTTTCTAGAGACATCTTTTATAAGAGGATTTGTGGCGCTTTAGGCTAAAGATAGTAAAGTTGTAACCATCCATTCGAGCAGCCTAGTGTCGCCTCTAGTGGACAATGTTAGAAGGTTATGTTACCATGAGCAGCGTGCCGGGCATGTCGAGGTAGGACACGCCGGGCCGGCCGGCGGCGGCCAGGCGCACCGCCTTCTCCACGTGCAGCGGGATGAGGCGCGGGGAGGGGGGCCGCGCCGCGTACTTGCAGTACAGGCGGCTGGACTCCACCTGCACACGTTGTTACAACCAATTAAAACTTACAAGAAAAACATAACCTTCCTTGGCAGTCGGGTAAAACGGCCCTCGTCGGTTTAGTGGTAGAGAGTGCTACTACTGTTGAGTCTTCCTCAGGTAGGTTGGACTCCCGTGTCGGGCAAAGTGTAATTTGCCTTTTTTGTAGAAGTTTTCAATAGTTGTCCAGAGTTAGAACTCGTAGGTACCAGAAATGTGGATTTACTACAAGTACACCTCTGCCTTATAACCCTTTTCTTCTGCTGTCGGATAAATACGCTTAATTTTCGGGATATCATCATACTATGATTCGGCAAATGAGTAGGTAGTAATGAGATCTGCATTTTGAACTGTGCAATGAAAAATAAAATTGATAGCCACGATAAAGTGGGTAAGTGACAAAGTTTGTGTCATATTAATTTCTAAGAAGGAAAATATTTATTTATTTATTTATTATTACTTTATTGTACACCTCATAATAAGAACAGGACAAACAAACATAAAATAAGTGACAAATGGGCGGTCTTATCGCACAAGGCAATCTCTTCCAAATAACCTTTGGATGGATAGAACGAAGGGAGGTAGATTTATAAATTGTGAAGTCTTACGAGTAGGCTTATCTTAATACAGACAGTAAAA
This sequence comes from Mamestra configurata, assembly GCA_002192655.3. Lineage (NCBI taxonomy): Eukaryota > Metazoa > Arthropoda > Insecta > Lepidoptera > Noctuidae > Mamestra > Mamestra configurata. The sequence goes on from NDFZ01005472.1 coordinate 107,585, forward strand.
TATATTTTTTATTATCTATTATAAAGGTCATCACTCGTTTTAATACTGTAGGTACCTATGGACCAAAAGCTATTAAGAAAATGTGCCATGACTAACGTATTAAAGTTTACTAATCTTCATTATTGGGGCGCAATGTTCAACCATGAGATCAATGTTCAATGTACAAAATCCATTGTTTAACAATACCACGCGTGTTGAATAATTAATGGAATAGGTATTTTATTAAGTGCTTATAACTGAAAATATTATAAAGATAATGGATTCTTTATCAGTTCTCACAGTCAATCAGGAATTAGTAGAAACCTATTACCTGAAATAGGGGCCAGATTAGGGTTTACACCCGTACTGCTTTTGCCCGCGACTTCGTACGTCCTTATCTTGTTTTTTTCCGTTCCCGTAGGAATTTCGGGAAATCCTCTCTTAGACCGCATTAACATTTAGGCGACTTTAGCAGCGTGACAGTCGCGCGGCTAGTATCTAGTAGTTTCTTTAGCTTTTGAAAATGTGAAGGCATGTGCTTCTGCCGCGCTGCTAACGTCCTACTGTAAAAGCGGCCTTAGTGCTCTCTATACTCTCCAAGGAACCGACATCTTGTTCAGTGTAAGGATGCTTTCTACGACCAGTAGTTTCGGCTGTGCGTTGTCTGTCAGTCAGTCACACAGAAGAGTTTTATATTATATTGATTGTGCTATATTGTAGTCAATTGTACTATATATTAAGTATAGAAAAATAATATAGTACCTACGCAAAATACTACATTTTCATCGCTGACTCAAATGCTAAGGAGTATTTTTAATAAAATCCCATACAAGGCCGAAATACATTAGTAACACACAATTTGAAGGGGTATCAAAGTTTTTGAGCTCGCTGCGCTCCTACATTCTCATATTCTCTAATATTTCAGTTTTTTTTTAAGGATGGGAAATCAGCAAATGACTCCTACCGCGTAAACCCATCCGTGTTCCTCCTAATGCTCTTTGCGTTCCAAGTCCGCGGTGACTCATTCGATCAAATTCCGCAACCCTGGCAGGCTCTGGCCCCTAGCGGGTCTACTATGCTGATACCTCTTTGAGGCGCGAGTGGAACACAATGCACCGTCCGCAGGCCCGCACCTACGGTGGCCCGGAATCGCCCTGCGACTCCCGACGCCCGGGGCGTCTCCTTCTGTAGCGGCGGCTGGGGCGTGAGGTTTGCCTCTCCCTCACGCGGCTCGCTTCCTCCTTCGCTAGCATTACTGCTTCGCAGAAGAAGGTGACTGTTTTGCGTGCCTCCTCGCTCCGGACCATGGATTGGACCAGGGCCGGACGCGAGAGGTCGCCGCCACCGATCGCCTCGACGAGGACACGGCGGTGCTCCGTCCAAGCAGGGAAGACCTACCCCGTGTCCTCCGGGCGATCCTCACAGTGATGACAACCCGGGCGTGTCTTGCCTCCGAATCCGAAACAGGTAGCTCCCGAAACAACCGTGTCCGGTGAGTACCTGCGTCAGGCGGAAGGTGAGGACGCAGTGGCGCCTATCTAGCCACTTCTCAAAGAGAGGACTTATCGCCACAATAGTGGCGTGCCCAAAATTCTTCAGTAAAGTCCACCTGACTCCTATTTCTGTTTAGAAAGTAAAAAAAATATATATCCGGTCCGAGGCAATATTTACTATATTTTTCGTAAGCTTAGCGTAAGCCAGAGCAGTAGGAGTCAATTAAATGATTTCACATCCAAAAAGAAAAAGTGGGCGTCTTTTATTTATTTCTTTTAGTTCTTATCGAGATACCTCGCAACCAGTGAGCTATTGTTATCATATAATGTACGCTTTTTAGGTTACGTACCGTAACTGTTACATCCGTCTATCTGTTAGCGGGCTGTATCTCATGAACAGTAGGTAGTAGGTAGATAGTCAAAATATTCAGTGTATATTAAAATTAAATTAAATTAATGGAAAGAAATATATTTTGTTTTCGGTTTATGGTAAGGAACCCTTAGCATGCAAGTCCTACTCACACATGACCGGTTTTTGAAACTTATTAATATTAATTTTAGCAGACTGACGTAACACAGCAGTGGGACTGTTTGACTATTTTAATATACAACAGGTTTCATAATGACCTTTTCAAAGGTGCTATGAATATTCAGGAATATTAATTTGTGTAAACTGATTTACCGATGATGAATCGTAGCAAATGTAAGGAACTAGGTATTTAATTATTAGATTACGGGCATACTTCTTTGGATCCTTGTAAGTAGAAACATGTATCGAATCTAATCATTTGAGAATTGCTTGGATACAAGTTATGATTCTATTATACAACTTAAAAAAATACCTCGATTATATATGATGACATCAGAAGAGTGGCAGAAAAGGGTGTAGGTATGTCTAATTAATATTATTTATGATGTTTGTACACTGACCACCCTAAATCTAACTTTTTTTTTTCAGTCCATCCAAAGGTTGTCTATAAGAGATTGTGCTGTGCGATAAGACTGCCATTGTACACTTGTTTTTATAAGAGATTTTCCTGTGCTTGATACAAGGTGTACAATAAAGTATATAATAAAGAAATAAATAAAAGAGCCATTTATTGTTGTATTTTAATTTGCATAAAAATGGTTACGACTGCTATTAAGTGTTTTTATTACCAAATTTGACAATGGGGAATATTTTAAATAATTTATTAAAAACTTGTTTTTCTTTGATTTTGAAGTAAGTTTCATACTTATGATGATGCAGGATAATGTTTTTTTTTTTCAATATTTTAGAAGTGTACCTACCTACTGGATTTTTAATTTGTTTTTTTATCATAGATAGGTGGATTGTAGTTTTTTACCTGTGGCCATTCCTGGAAACCTCCAATGCCTTCATGATCTTGTGGGCATGAGCCAGCGATGACTATGAGTGGCCAGCAGTTCACCTGAGCATTGGCCATGCCACCGATGCAGTGCAGTAGACCAGGGCCTGATACTGCAAGACATACTCCTGGTTTTCCTGCAAATTGTACCAATAATTATGTTACTATACTATGTCACCGGAAAATTGCAGACTCTGTAAGATTGTAATAAATCTTTATTAGATTATAATTTCTCGATATATTATGAAAAAATCGTTTTGTAAGCAATAAATCCCATCCAAATTCAATAGGTTTTTTTAAGAAGTGTAGTTTACAATTATACGGCGTTTGCAATTTTCCCGTGACAGATACACATTAAAATTGAATAAACTTGAGGTGGACTGTGCTTTTAATGTGTTATAGAATTATTTAATGTAATGATTACCCCATTATGTATGGTCTGGTTAAAACTATTTCAGATTAAAAGTTGATTACATTTCAAGCATTGTTTACTTGGAAAAATTATCTTATTTATCAATTTAAGCATATTATATCATATAATAAATGTCATTATCCATAATTTGTTACCAGATAGCGATAAAGTACTTACAGTATTTTAAAGCACATTAAATGATGGAATGTTTGTTTTAAAATGTAAATTAAGTAAATCATGTATTTAAAAAATTACAAATTAAATTGCTTGTCAAAATCTCTTACATATACCTTCAGGGGCCATAATAGCAACAACAATACAATAGTATACAATAGTAATAACAATGGCAACACAACTGATTAAGCCCACTGGGTCCTCCAGAGGATAGCCAGATAACAAAAGGCTGCTGAAAATTGGGGTTGTAATGGACCTTTTAAACTAGACCATGATGCCATACAAATAAAATGGGAAATCTGTCTGAAACCACACTGCAACACCAAATTCCACTACAATTCTGCTCATAGTCCAAGGACTGTTAGCAGAATACCAGAAAATAAAATGATCTTGAAAACATTCAGGCAGGCACCCTTTCTTGATAATACAACAAACCTGCCTTTGTTATGGATACAAACTACAGTTAATATTTTATCAGATAACCAGACATTAAAGTGCATTTTCTGTACGGGTACATACTAAATGAAGTAGTTTATTTACCTGTGAGGTAACCAACAGCCTGTGCAGCATAGCAAGCGGCCTGCTCGTTGCGCATGCCTACATATTTGAGGCCGGCAATTTGGAATGCCAGGGCAGTCTCAATCACAGGGATGCCCACTATTCCAAATACATATTCAACTCCCTGGAATTAGTCATATTTCTGGTAAATCTGATTTTTAATAAAACAACATGATATGCTGAATCTAAGAAAACCAGGTCATTGCTCTCTGGTATAATTTGCATAATTACCAAGTTATAGGCAAATATTTGGTAAGTAGCCATAATTTTTAAACTGTAACTATACGCAATTCATTGACCGGAGCCAAAGAAGTTGTTTGAAGAAGGAGTTCACAAAGATTTAAATAAAGTTTCATTAAAGAATTTATAATTGAGAAACTCACCTGTTTCTTCAAACTCTCCGCCAAAATAGTATTACCGTCGACACCCATTGCTTGACTTAATTTCGGCGATATGTGAATGGAACGTCTTAACAACAGCTGGCTAACTCTTCCTAATAACATTTTAATCAAATAAATTTAAATATAATCTCTAATTAGGTACTAAGAGTTATCTTCAGAGTTCCGATCAGAAACTAGAATACAAATAAACTTTAAACGCTCCTATCCACAGTTGTTATCAAGGTTGAAATTTTATAAAACGTTCCTCGTGAGAGTAATATTATTACCTTAATCTACCGAACACCAGTTAATATCTTGCACTTTTACTTAACATCCAATAAGAACACCCAGTACTCAATTTACAACTCTAAAAGATTAGTGGGTGCGCCCCACTAAATAATCTGATATCTGAACACACTGAAGTTTGACCCAAAAATAGATAATAATGATAAACAAAAGTAAACTTTAGACTTCGGATTTAGCGCGCGTCAAGTTGACAGTAACAGTCAAACAAATAGCAGTTGGGTGCTGTCAGTTAAACCAGTGTGCTAACTGTATGATGCGATATTCTACCAGATAGACAATCTATGTTGCGACCGAGACCAAAAACGCGACCCAACCCATCGAGCTTGAAAGAAAGGGTGTTGATGTTGTTAAGATTAGAGATTTATTGTTGAACTCAATAAAGTAACTCATTAGATTTGCTAGAAATGGTAAAACTAAAATGGATAACAAGTAATTTATACCTGTAGCTGTTTATATAAATCCTAGTTAAAAGTGGCTAACTTTCTGGATTTTTCTTCTATTGACATCGATGCAGACGAAACATTTTTGATGCTGTATGAGCACTTTCTTCCTTTTCTCTATTTAAATCTGCATACGTTGTTACTTATTATTAGAGACGTTTTTTATTCTGGTTACGAACATTCTTTCACCGAGACTGATATTCAACTGAGTCTGGTTTGACTGGAAGCTGTACCAAATAAAGTTGGGAAAAGGATAGGTGCTGAATGCAAAAAGTCAGAAAAAAATTACAGCTGCCGTTGAATACTCCACGGAAGCCAAACCGCGTCAAAACTCAAGTTGAGAGTACCTCACTCACATAGTTCACCTCACTCTCATAGTTGAGAAAAGTTATGTTAAGAGAGGCATGCATGACTCGAAAGAGAGAAAATTTCAGTCTCTAAGGAGACAGAGGCGCGTGTGCGAAATGACGAGCGTTTGGAATTTTATTTTTTTCAAACCTTACCATCAACACTGATAATAGAAACTACTTAATGAAAAACATTTTTTGTTGTTGGCCACAGCGTTTACTTGATTTGACAGGTGACATTTGAAAATGATGTTCATTATTGTCGGTTTATGAAGTAGCTTTTGTTAGGAGTTTTTGGCGGGATTTTGTCGAGTGAAGTTTAGCGGCTGTTTTAATTATTCGTCAATTTATTCCTAGTGGATATTGTAATGTAAATAGGTGTAGTTTTGTGTCTTAAGTGTCTGCGCACCTGGAAAATATGTGGAATAATTGAAACAGGCGCGATCTCGGTTAAGTGGAGCTGATAATTTTATTCAAAGTCAAAGTCAAAGCGTTTATTTCAATTAGGCCATTAAACGGTATTGATTGAACGTCATCATTTACAGTTAAAATAATAGTATAAAATTAATAAAGTGACTACTGTCCATTCGGAAAGGTAGATTCTTATGGAGAAGAGCGGACAAGAAACTCCATACTTACTCTTTTCAAATAAAATACAATATTTGGTATACAATTAAATTAAATTAATTTAATATTATGTGAGGACGATGCACCCAGAGTATGCTTATTCATTTTCTAAACTACATACCTACCCTACATACCTACCCTACATACCTACCCTACATGCCTACCCTACATACCTACCCTACATGCCTACCCTACATACCTACCCTACTCTACCTACCCTACATAATTTGGTGTGGATAAATGTGCAGGCATGCATGTAAAGAAAGGGGAGATTAAGGAATTTGAGGGAATTCAACTCTCGGATTCCATACAGGTTAGATCCCTCAGCTCAACCGAAACCTTTAAGTATTTGTGTATGTCGGGAGCGTTGGGCATTAACGGTACTGACATGAAGCAATCGCTGAAGGAGCGCTTCTTTGGCCGCCTAAAAAAGTTTTTAAACGACCTGTACAGAAGTGAGGAGGCTTTTGAATGCTAAGACTCTCCACAACCGCGAGATATGCAGTCTCAGAGAATATTTTCAGCGTCCTGGCTATGTTTCGGCGATCACTTCGGGGAAACCGAAGATTTTGTCTGTGCGATTATGGACGAAGATATCTTGACGAATACCTACTGGCGGAATATTATGAAGGACAGGACGGTTGATATGTGTCGGGCATGCCACCGTCCGCATGAGTCCATCAGACATATTATCTCTGGTTGTTCTCGTCTGGCTAACGGCGAGTACTTGCACAGGCATAACCAAGTGGCCAGGATTATCCATCAGCATCTTGCTTAATAAATACGACTTGTGGATTCTGAGGTACCGTATTACAAGTATGTGCCCGACCCAGTTCTTGAAAATGGTCATGTCACAATGTACTGGGATCGGTCTATCATCACTGATAGGACTACTGTTGCCAATAACTATGTCAGGCCATAGTGGTGATAGACCGATTAGCGCGCCGCACAATGATAATCGATGTTACCATCCCGCATGACGAGAACCTCGCGAAGGATTTTGTGAATGTCGGTCTTTTTTAAATATTAACGATGTATTATTTGCAAATATATCTTTGGTTGTGTCATTCGCAATCTTTGGTTTATTTTTAAGTAATTGGGGCAAATAATTTATGTAAACTAAAAAAAGGAATGGACCCAATATTGGGCCCTGAGGAACGCCCATTGTTATTTCCGACCCTAGTGAGTTTACACCGTTTACCTGAAATTTAATCTGCCTGCCCATCAAGTATGAACTAAGTAAATTAAGGGCTCTATTCCTAATCCCATAGTGCTCAAGTTTCAACATAAGCGTCTCATGGTTAACGCAGTCGAGCGCCTTCCGAGAGGTCGCAGAATATTCCAATGGCATCTTGCGACTCTTCCCAGGCGTTACAAATGTTCTTTATTAGGGTGGCGTCAGTTGTACAACGCCCTTTGGTGAAACCGTACTTTTAAAGATGGAATTTTTATTAAAGTGACGTAACATCTGACTAAGCATTAACTTTTCAAACACTTTACCGAGAACTGTCAGAATTGACACCGGCCTATAATTGTTGGGTTCTTGAGAATCACCCGATTTGAACAATGGAACGACTACTGTGCTTTATGAGATCCGGAAATACTCCTTGGTCTACACTAGTGTTAAATATGACAGCTAAGTAGGGGGCAATAGTTTCAATGATAGATCTACAAACTTTTACAGATGTTCCCTAAAGATCTTCTGTTGATTTAATTTTAAAATCTTTAAAAGCTTTTATAATGACGAGTTGAGAGCTTCTGTAGTTTTAAGAAGAATATTAGCAAAGAAGTTATCAAATTCCTGAGCTACCTCTGCGTCCTATGTAATATTGTAGTATTGACTGCCTCACTCGAAACTTGTCGGGAAGGCCGAATCGATATATTTGTTACCAGGTAGGTACTCCTAAAACCATTAGAATGTGTAAAATCCGCATTCTAATGCAAAACACAAGAAATTAAGGAGGTAAGACTAGGCAATGTGGTCAAAAGACTGCCTTCCCTTCGGGGTAAAAAAAAAGTTGTCTTTGTTATTTTAGCTGAGTAGAAGAATTAACCAAATCTATTAACTTGAATAACGCTGCCTTCATAAACTATATCCCAACTCCCGCCAAATATAAAATTAAATTCAGTGTTTGCCGTGTTTGGCGAGATTTCAACGAGTCAAGTTGAGCGACTGTTTTAATTATTTGCAAAGTGAGTTCCAATAAATATTCCGATAAAAATTGATATGGTTTTGTGCCTCAAGTGTCTACGCTACTGAACTACCTGTATTTGGAATAATTGAAATTATATATTTTAAGGTCGGTTTAAATCTAATTAAACCAATTCAAATAAAAACTTAAAAACGAAAAAAACTTTTAAAACTGAAATAAACCATTTCTTTTTTCGATTTTAAATGGTTGGTGTTGATGACTATGTTTTTCTTAATTATTACTACATTTTCTTGATTTTACCGAGGTTTTTATATCCCTTATAACGGAGAACCTATAAACTGTGTGAAGATTTTTTAAATGTGTGATATACTGATATTGATATACTAAGCGGGTTTAGTTCTAGTTGGTCCGTCCGACCAAGCGTAGGTATTACCTACCTAAGTTATATAAATTCTATTGATAAGTTAATTAATTATTTTTTTATTGTGTTCAAACGATATAAATAACCAATTTGATTCGGTTTAAAACCAAACTCACAATCTCGCACTCTCGTTGAAGTCGTCACTTGTGAAGTCGTGACTCAATGCAACGTTGCCAGCTCGCCTACCATACACACACATGCACATACACAGTTCTTTTATTTTTGAAGGCGAGTTTTCAACCGTTTAAAATGATTTAATTGGGGTTTAAAACGGCAGCATTTTTATTTAAAACGTTTTAAATCGGTTGTTTTACATTTATAATTGAAATCTCTATATTTAGGTAACTACAATATAATTATTAATAAAGAGTACTGACTAACCCGGCGAAGCTTTCCAAAGGGGCTGATTCGATTTATTTGCTGCCAAACAACCAAACCATAAGAATGTAGTTCGGATTATATTATATATAAGAATGTAGTTCGAATAATGCACAACTAAGTGTTTTGTTTAAAGTTACTGTATAAAAAATAAAAAGACAAGACAAGTAACTAAATAAAAAAAACCGGCCAAGTGCGAGTCGAACTCGCGCACGAAGGGTTCCGTACCATTATCTATAAAAACGGCAAATAAATCACGTTTGTTGTATGGGAGCCCCCCTTAAATATTCGTTTTATTTTATTTAGTTGACTCTTCGCGTGACCCAAAGGCTGGCTTTTACCTTGGACAAAAGATAAGCATTGCGTTAACGTGGCAATGCTGCCAGCCTTTTGGGTACTTTACCAGTGGCCAGCGATGCGTACGAATTTTTAGACGCTATATTTTAGACTATTTTCAGTTAGTTTTTTATTTTTATATATACAATATAGTAAATAGCAGTAGTTAGTTGAACATTATGTATTTAATAAATGTTTATTTTAATTTAATTATTTATTTTTAAAGCACCACGACAAGACAGCATCCACCACGATTCACTATTCAATGCCCTCCGCAACCAAAATATAGATACCACCTACGTCAACTTATTAAAAACTATATACCGTAATAGTACAGCAGCTATAAAAATTACTACCACCGGACCACCCTTTCCTATTAAAAGAGGTGTCAAACAAGGTGACCCGCTGTCCCCCAAGCTGTTCACTGCCACCCTTGAAGAGGTTTTTAAAAAGTTAACCTGGTCCGATAAAGGCATTGTCGTCGGCGAAAAAAGGTTGACCAACCCGCGTTTCGCCGACGATATTGTCCTGTTTTCATCTTCGGCAGCAGAACTAGGTGAAATTAATAATAAATTATTTATTCAGAGCAACGAAGACTCATTTAGTGTTAGTAACAATAAATAAACTTAAAACTATGTTAGTGAAACACTCAAAACATCAATTAGAAAAACGCACACAACAAATAAAATCATTACTTCAGCATTCCAGCTGAGATACTGGAGCAACGACTTACAATTCGGCAGTCCAGCCTGCCAGCAATCATGCCCAGTATGCTGTTGGAACTGGCTCGCACCCTGCGCACCAAGGACGCACATCTTTTACGCATTAATGCATAAAAGCAATCAATATGCATCTCCGCGAACATCCCTGATGCGCTACAGAAGCGAGGCAGCCCCATCAACACCCTGAAAGCATTATTGTACTGTACGCGAAGGGCACTGTACGATTTCTGCGTAAAATGTACCCACAGGCTACAGGTGTAGAATGAGGAACAGAAGGTTCTAAAAAGTGTTTTTTTAACCTCCGTAGAAGCACGCTTAAACCTGCGGGCAATCATATTCGCTCTGACCGACAGCGCCCTCCGCTCTCTCTCAATATCGTCATCGTCCTTAAGGCTAGTGGTCAAGATATGCCCAAGGTACTTGAATGTGTGCACTCTCAATAACGGTACACCATTCACCCTTATTGGAGGTACCGCTTCTGGAAATTTTCCACCAGCCCCAAACACCATCACAACACTCTTTTGCACGTTGTACAACAGGCCATGAGCACTGGCGTACCTCTCACACACACTCACCAGTTTCCTCAAACCACAGACTGAGGCACTGAGCAGCACCATGTCATCTGCATAGCTAATGTTGTTGACACATATGCCATCAATATAGCATCCGACTCTGGTGCTACTCAGCTCCCCAATCAACTGGTCCATGTACAGGTTAAAGAGTGTAGGAGAACTCAGACCCCCCTGCCTCACACCTGACTCAAGACCATATGGACTCGAGAATGCCCCGTCCCACCTTACACAGTTGACCTGATTCCTGTACCAAAACTTAAAAATATTTATGATCTCAGGTGGTAGCTTCGCATCATTAAGTTTTTTCCAGAGAGTGTCGTACGAAACCAGATCAAAAGCACTCGATAGGTCGAGGAAACAGGCGTAAACCGCGGTGCTACGGCGTGTGTAGTACTCCACAGCGTGCTTAAAGCCCAATATAGCACTATCGGTAGACAACCCAAGCCTAAACCCAAACTGGTTGTCATGTAATTTAATATGCTTATTTAATTGCGCATGTAGTAGCCAGTGAAATAGGTCTATAGTTATTCCTATTAGTCCAGTCTTATTTTTAGCTACGGGCACAACAAAGGATCCTTGGATGAATAAATGGTTTCCGCACGCCCTCAATATTTTTAAATCACATATCCAATGACCACACCATATAGATGTATGTATATGTGTTGATAGGTTTTTTACCGTCTATCCGAAAGAAGATAAAACAAAATAATCGCCACTTTACGTGTATCTACGTACCCTAAAAAAAATGTATATCAATATTTTATTTTACCACTTCGTCGGCGTGGATTTGGCGTGAATGATATCTATACCCATACCAAACTTCAACTTTCTAGTGCTAAGCGTCTCTGAGCTAAACCACGGACAGACAGACAGACAGACGGACATGGTGAAACTATAAGAGTTCCTTATTGACTACGGAACCCTAAAACATTTTCACAATGCTTCTGTTTTAGTATACTTTTCTCTAGTGACTTTTATATCTTTTTGCTCTTTTTCATTGGATTTTTAACCCAATTCAGGAAAAAAATGTTTTGATATGGTTTTGATCCACAATTAATCATGTGAGATTCAATCACGTCAGGCGCCTGGGTGCAAAAGATCGTCGCCGGGGAATTCTAAATACTTTTTGAAGAGAAAGAGTTTGTTAGTCACTGATCTATGCAGAAAATCTTAAGAATCAGGAGAAGTTATTGCTTAAATTAGCTTAACTACATTCCATGGCTTTAAATAAAATTATATATTATGTTAAGGTACTCATTGTTTGCTCCTACTTATTGGAAGGACAGAAAAAGTTTAAAATAATAATTAGCAAAATAATAAAAAATTGAACTATGAACCCTTTGCCATGATTCACGATACAAAGCAAAGAGGCCACCAAAAGGATGTTTTGGCGTGCCTTAGGGAAGTGTAATTGGTCCAACTCCGTGCATACGAAATCATTAGGTAAAGTACTAGGTATCTTTTTTTCTGTCATCATCATTTCTTGGAAAAAGCTATTTCATTCACCAACGCTTACGATTTTTTTGCAGTATGTAAAACGTAAAAGGCGTTGTATAATAATACAGACAGTCAGACACGTGATGGTGATGCCATTTACAAAGAATGAACTTACAAAAACTCGTTTTTTTATTAAAAAGCTCACGATTAAACAGGATAATACAAAGTGAGTGTTCTAATACTCATTCGTGCTAAAATACTGAGTACCTTTCTCCTGGTATCTTGCGGCTTCTTTCTATTGAAAGTCCTAATTATAAATATTGTAGGTATATCCTTGTAGTAAAGCGCAATAATTAATACAATTATTAGATTCGGAGGGCCTCCGTTTTTTAAATAGACTTGCTACATCGAGCATTTATTTTGATCAAATAGAAGATGAAGATGAGTGGGGCTGAATGAGTCCTGCCGACATCCATGACGTCCCGACTTCGCACGGATGCAATTTATGGACACAATCATAGACACAATCCTTCCGCGTTTATCGCTCTTTCTATTAGTGAAAACCGTAGGTATCAAAATCGTTGCGTGGATAAGTGAGCGGAGAAGCAGACAAAGACAGACAGTGAATTTGATTTTGTACCTACTATTTAGAAGATTTGAGAAGAGAATATGGCCGTCTCATGCAGACGAACCTCCACAAGTAAAAATAAAATAATCAACAGTTTAATAGGTTAGGTAGTTTTTTTTATTTTCTTCCTAGAAAAATATGAGTTTACCTAAATATTCGCAAAAAAAACTTAATAACTATAATAACAGTTGCTTTTGAGGAGAATTAATAATCGACTAACGATATTGCCAAATGTTTATTTTATTAATGACTTTGTTTTCCACTGTTGTGTAGTAATAATAATCTATAACGAGACAGAACGCTACAACATACCTACACTTATTAATAAATTACGCTAAACATACCTACACAATAACATAAGTAATATTGAAAGAAGAGATCAGGCAGGACTATGGTGGTATAAAGGGTGTGTGATGAAATAGTCATGATCAAGAACTGAATAAAACTCCACAAATGCTTATTCATCTCTTGTCTAGTGGTAGTTACATAGTAGAATCGTTGCTATCGTATCGATTCTCTGGTACGCTTCGCAGCGACGACGTTTGTGCATATGTTATACTAAGTGGCCACCACCACAGAAAATATCTACCCATATACTCTAGGGGCCACCACTACGCCATGATACGCGATCTCTACGTCATGCTTCACGACCTCTACGCCATGCTAGACTAAGGGGCACTCATACCTTACTAAGCGGTTGCTTCCTTATGTTACACGGCCTCTACGCCATGCTACGCGACCTCAAAGACATGCTATGCGGCTGCTACGCTATGATTTTACGCCATGCTAGGCTGCCTTTTTTCAGGTTTTGACTGTGAGCGATTCTACCATTAGAAGAAAATTGGCTGAGCGTGGCTTGAAACCTCATAACCAGCTAATGGCCCAAAATTGACGGTAGACCACCGAAGAGGGCGCCTTAAGTTTGCACGTGAGCACTTAAATTGGTTATACCTTCAGTGGACTCTCTTTTCTGACGAGAGTTAGATCATGCTGTATGGTAACGACGGAAGAAAGAAGATATATCGAAGAGAGGGAGAGCGTTTTGTACAGTGTTGCATTGAAGAAAGAGTCAGTTAAGGTGGCGGTTCATGGACGGTGTGGGGAGGCATAAGCGCCGATGGAAACTGAAACTTGCTTTTGGATCTGGACCTCGCTTATCGTCATTAATTGCTTGTCTTATTGTCACGCTACATCGAAGAGTGTTTGGAGCCACATGTGGTACCCTACGCACATTTATACCGTAGACATTGTAAATGAATACCTGAGCGAAGTCGGTTTTACGGTTATGAGCTTGCCAGCAAGAATTCCGGAGATGAATCCCATAGAAACTCTATGGGATGAGTTGAAGAGAAGATTCCGAGCGAGAGATCCTGCTCCGGAGACGCATGGCCAGCTTAAAACAGCTGTACAAGAAGAGTGGGATAATATCCCACAACACAAGATTGTGACTCTCAGCCGTTCTATGAGAAACCGCATGGAAGCAGTTATTAAAGCTCGGAGAGTAAACACGAGATACTGGATAAAATTTTTTTTTTTTTTGTTTTACGTTACTTTGTTTCAAACATTTTACAAATTCTTCTAAAAGGGTAAAAACATACCTGTTGAACAAAACACAATAGCTAAAGAAAATTTATTTGAATCACACTTCACACTGCGAAAGTTTGTGAGTATGTGTGTTTGTTTGTTACTTCTTCACGCGCAAACGGCTGGACCGATTTAGATGAAATTTGGTATAGAGATTGTTTGAGTCCCAGGAAAGGATATAGGATAGCATTCACGCGCACGGTGCCGCGGACGGCAGCTAGTTGAAACATACATATATTATATTCGTTAAACGATACCTTATAATATCTGCAATTAACAGACATTATTTTTGTTTTCTTAATGTAATAAGATATACATAAAACTCATACTTACAAAACCAAAGTTCTGAGGTTTTTTGATTTTTTTGATGAGAAGTGTATATTAAAATATGTTTTACCTCGGCGTAGTTTCGGCGTGGCTTTAGTGATAAAAACCGGCTGTTGTTAGTCGTTTTAGTTGGACTCACACCTAAAAGGTTCCGTACGAAAAGATAATTAGGGTTGAAGGACCATCTTAACTTTATAGTCTGTTAAAAAAAGGTTCTCCCATACATCGAAATATGCATAGCCAATTCTTCAATATTGCAAATGTTAGTTTGTAAATGCAAAAAAAAATATGATAAAACTACAAATTAACGAATTTTCTTTTTCTTATTGCGTTGACTTAGACGCTTGATTTGATTTAGTTCCAAGTTAGTTCCAAGACATACGTAGGTATGTAAGTAGGCATGATATTTTCAACTTGATACCTCAACGCTTTTCTGAGGAAAAGAGCACTGGCAGCAAACGAAGTGATCCTGTAAGGGTTCAGTTTTTTACTTTTTGAGGAATGGAACCCCAAAAATGTAGCTTTTTTTTGTGGTGTTAAAGAGTTTAGTATACCATATTTGTTACTAGCTTATCTATAGTCTTGACATCAATTAAATTATGTTTTCTTGACACTCATATATTTTATTGAAATTGTTTGACAATAAAGTAAAGTCTATGAAACACTCACAATCTTGTTATCCAGTATTGTTTGAATTACATACTTCTTGGCATTGAAAATAGCATGAAATGATGATTTGATTTGCTTCAAGGAAATTGAAGGGTTATGTCAGACTCCTAACTAAATTCAAGCATAATTCTATTTTCCACCTAACTAGGAATTTAACACGCTCTGTGACATGACAAATAGGACTCAGTTTGATTTCAAGCACAAAACATTTTTTTAAACATCACCCAATTTTTTTACAGGCAGGTATCAATCAAAAACATGATTTATGCAAAAACCATCTCTAAAACAAAAACATACAAAAACGGGCTGCCTATGGAAACAATTCAGCAGTTGTAGCTAAGCTAAGAGTTTTTGACTATGCCTATTTGCTAGTACTTGTATGTATTGTTCCGTGAACCGTAGCGCGCGATAAGTAGGAGGCTGTTTACCAAACCTATAGCAATGTATTAGTATTTGCGTTTCATTTGTCAGAGCGTCGAGCGGAAGTGCGGCGATACCGCGATAGTGGTCGCCGAAGCCTCCTGGTTGTTGATGTACACGTCCGCGGGTACTCCTCCGGCGTCCGCCGCAGGCTGCCACTTGGCCACAGGCTTATACCGAGGCTTATTCCGCAGTCCGCAGTCGCCGCGACCTGTCCGCTACCACCAACTGTCATGTACCGTTTTATTGACAACATGTTCGTATTTTAGAGTGACGGTTAACTTGTGAATATTGGCAGTTATAATTTAGAGAAAAAGAAGTATCAAAATGGCAGTGATTTTTGTGAAGTTTTTTGGTAAGTACCCTATGTTTTAAGTTTTTTGGGTTTTTTTTATATCTACCACCAGTTTACGATTTTCAAATTGTTTTGGAAATATTAAAAAATAAAACAAGATTTTTACATAAGGCGTAAATAAAACGCACAATTTATTACAGTCAAGTTAAACGCCACACAATGCATCGCATTTCAGTATTTCAATTAATTTTATGGGCAATAAAAAAGTGAAATTGTTGAATTAATCATCAAAAATCGCTGTTTCCAGTTCACCAATTATTTACTAACGCCTTTAAAATTTCGATCGTTGTACGTCTTTACGTTCTAGCAATTTCTCAACACGAATCTACTTATTAATTTGTCTAGGTATAGGAATATAACATAAAAATGCTAAATTGTTTAATTTAGGCGGTTTTGTAATCGTTAGGAAAATGTAAGCATGAGGAAAATTCGATACAAAATATTTTCTTTATTAGCATTGGATTAAATTTTTCGTAACCCATACTAGGTACCTATCTATAATTAAAACTAGGCAACTGAAATTAGGACCGTAAGGGACGCATATCTGGTCCACCGAAATATTTTATGAAGATAATTTATTTTTATAATTTATTGAACGTTTACAAATATAGTTTTGGACTTAACTCGCAGTTAATCGACAAACTCAATGCCAATTTTCTGTAATGATGGTCACATAATGCACGTAACAGCTTCCTGAACATTTCCGTGACATCTTAGCATCACGAACATCATTCTAATTCCAACTGAAGTCCTTCTACTTTAATAACTTATTGTTATTTTTGCAATCTTCCTACAGTTTGCCAGTCTGACAATTTCCATGGCATTTACACGTATTTTTTGCTTTATCAAATCAAAAAAAATTGACGAAGATAAAACGCATCAAAGATGGCTTTTCAACGCAACGTATCATCTTCATGTTTTGTTTACGTGAAAAACGGAAAATACGTGTCCAATATTTTTGGAAAATCTATTTCGGACGGATACGGGAGACGGATTTTTTTAGTCATCTACCCTTTTGAAGTGCATAAAATGACATGGAAGCAATACCTATAATAATTGCTGCAAATCTTTGGCTTTGCGTCATGTAACATGCAAAGTTAAATAAGTAGGTATCTCTGTTATTCAAATTGTAACGTTCCACGCTATTGTCTTCACAAGTGCAAGTAAACTTCAAGTTAAAATATTTTACTTCAGCTACATAGGCCTTATATCTTATTACTTCCAGCTTGCCATAACAATTATAGATCTATATGCCTACTGCCTTAGATACAAATTGTTTTTGACGTTTGCGTATAAACCATTTATAACACTTGTGTGTTATAAATGCGATGTGATGCGGCGATGTTAATTATGATGCGGACAAAGACGATAATTTCGCATGATAGATGAAAAATATTACTGATGATTTTTGTGATAAATGAAGGATGTTTGCTTACTAACTTATTAATAAAGGAGGTGATCTTGAATTCATTGAGATCTGCACTATAAAGAGTCGTGTTTTCCTATTGAGTTTAGCTTCATTAAATATTTGATGAGAATGGTCACGTTTTATTCTACGTCAATACTGGTTGAGGTTTCCGGGGAAAACTTGATTGTCCTTCATTAATTAAACATGCAAAATCGTTTGAAATTATTCAACATCTGAGCCTATCGAAGAAACAGAGAAGAGCTTTGCTCAATTCGAAGTTTGTTACCGACTGACACACTAAGAAAATGATAAATCGATACGCATTTTTATTAGTGTCCTTATTAATGGATTGTCAAGAATTAAAAAAAAACTGATAGGTGTAGTAGGAAAAATACTGATAATGCGAACAGCATCCGTTAATCTGTAAGAATGCCAGCATAAATAAATATGTATCTACTTATTGTGAGTTCTAAGTAATCCTTAGACACAGCTACGAGTAGGTATCTGCA
Organism: Mamestra configurata; assembly: GCA_002192655.3. Classification (NCBI taxonomy): domain Eukaryota; kingdom Metazoa; phylum Arthropoda; class Insecta; order Lepidoptera; family Noctuidae; genus Mamestra; species Mamestra configurata. The sequence continues at coordinate 125,587 of NDFZ01005472.1, forward strand.
GGCAGTCACGTTAATCAAGATACCTAAAACACCGTTGTAAAAATAACTGTAACCGTGTCGATTTCAAACAAATCTCAAGTCAGTGAAAATATATTTGATTTAAAACGCAGATTAAGATTGACGCGAAATTACGAAAGTTATTAAATTCTCTCCTTTTATCGAGCAGCTGGGACGGTAATTGGAATTAGGTACAATAAAGTGTGAACTGTCTTCTATTTATAGATCCGAGGAGCTGTTCGTGGACAAACATAGCTTTGCACATGTTGTTCATACGCGACTAGTACCTACGCAGAGGCGCCATCAGAAATACGGCGATCCTGTTTCCTTAGGCTAGTTTTCTATTCTCAAGTAATGTTAATGACGCAAATAAAAAGGTATTTTTATCTGTACTTTATAAAGTATCTTGCATTACTTACAGCTTTAGGTATATGCATTATTTATGAAGATACTTTTTAGTGTTTTGTCTTGTGGTAGTTGTGGCTTAAAAAGACTCTTTTGTGAAATTATTTTTTTCTTAAAAACTGTCTGATTTTTTTTCTGGAATTATTAATGAATAAAATTTAATTATATAGCAATCGTAGAACCTATCGATACCCATACATGTATTAAAATCGAAGACTTTTCGTATCTGTACATTGAATATTTTTCCATAAAAATAACAGAAATGTTAGGAAAGAGACATGGAATACATAATGCAATTTTTGAAATTTTTGTGTTTGTCTATTTTTCTGTTTGTCTGTATGTTTGTGGAAACATCACGCGAAAACCACTGATCGAATTTACAATTTAGGTACTTAAAAATATTAAGTGTTATCCCGAGTTTTATTTGGCGTTTATTTTATCTAAAACGACCCTCAAAATCAAAGGATATTGAATTTCTAAGTTTAGTAAGAAACTTCATTATCACGTTAAAATCACAAAGCCAATATAGATAAGTTTTATACATTAGAAATTTGCATAACTCTGGGTACAACTCAGTTTTTGTCCATCGCAATCGGTTCACTCTATAAAAAAATATGAATTAAAAAGTTCTAGAAGACATTAGTTTTCATTACGGGAAGCAGTGCCATCTATTGAGAAAAAATAAAATGCATGAAAATAAAACCAAAACGTATTGTTGAGTTATTTGTGAAACTTTTAATAGATAGCAAAATGAAAGCGAACATTTTAATATTATCTTATCGTTAATTTATCGTTACATATGGGCTTCTTATTTAACGTCTTCTGCCAAATATTGACAGTTTACTACGTGGAAAATCTGCGTTTATTTTAATTGCGGTGTTAAGATTTTCAAAGGGAGTAGTCTCCCTTTGAAAATCTTTACACCGCAATTTAATTTTGTTGAATGCGAACTCTTAAGTCTCTGTTAAGGTTTTGAGTCTGATTGTACAAACATCTTTGATTTTTTCCGGTTCGATTATTTGTGCGTTAATCGTATGATAACTGTCGGTCTTGAACATTGTTACTTCTTGCAAAGTATCGGAAGATTCGACTTGCGTATCAGGTTTGTAGGGTTCCGTACCAAAGGTGCTAATCGATCGCGGATGCTTAGTAGTAGGGCGGGACCCTACTACTAAGCATCCGCGATCGATTCTGATTCGTGTGAAATAGCAGACAAGTCGATTTTTAAGGTTGTGTACCAAGGTTGCTGACGGGACCCTATTACTAAGCCTCAGCGGTCCGTCTGTTTTTCGGTTATTCATTAAGGTTCCGAACGTCCGTAAGAAACGGAACCATTCTAGGATCAATCGGCTGTCTGTCTGTCCGTCTATCAAAGCCAATTTTCTCCGAATCTCCCGGACCGATTCTGTTGAAATGTGGTACACATACGAACTTCTGTGACCCAAATACGGACGCGTAAATAAATAAATTTTGAGTACCTATAGGGATTAATTTTGGAAGAAACTCTAGAAAAAAAAAAGGGTTTTAAAGTGTACCGCGTGACATATCAAATGAAAGGGCTTATCGTGAGAGTTTTAAATATATTCTTTTTATAATTTTAAAATAAATAGTTTTTTAGTTATTCAAGAATTTACACGAAAAATGACCATGCGGACGACGTCGCGGGCACTTAATATAAATATGTTTTCGTAGTATGCATGGATAATTTATTTTTAATAAAAATTAGTTAAATCTATAGCTTGTCTAGTCATGTTGGAAATGTTCTCAAATTCTTGACCACTATGGCTCGTCGAATCATAAAAAAGTCGGTCACGTGTGCCGGTGCGTCCGTACCAGGAGGCGCTCACAATCTCGCATCATATACCTACTTGCTAAATTATTTAAATCTATTAGTATTTAATACCTATTAAATTTGTTTTCAAAGTTATTTTGCTTTGCATAAATAATAAAAACCAACTTAACATGTTACAATAAAGTCTAAATGAAAATAATTCTGACATAAACATTTCAACTTCAACCTTTTTCGAATTTCGTCGAACAACAATTGTAATTTTTTACAAGTAGTATGCATGGATAATTTATTTTTAATTAAAATAAGTTAAATCTATCGCTTGTCTGCACACACGATGCACTGATGATGCTGTTGGGTCCTGCAACGGCTGCAACCCGTAGTGCTGTGGGTAGCACGTCGAGTAGGGTAGCGAAGTGTTGTTATTGCGATAAGACCAGGTGCGCGCATCCTATTTGAGTTTCTGACGAAGTATAAGGTAAAAGCCGCGTGCCCTATGAGATCCCATCACCAAACACCATCAGCAAAAATGATCAACTTTCATTTCCTATTTACCTAACTACTAAAATGAGGAATGTTTTTTTTGTAATCCCTCTTGAATGCCCTCTTCCGTTCCATAAGGAGCTAATAGATACATGCTTCTTGACTTTAGCATGTGATATCTAGCAGTGAACAGGTAAATAAAGTCAAGATTTAGATTAAGTAGATGACCACAATAGTTCAACACTATCCTAAGTTATGTACTGTTAAGCTGCCAGCATGAGAACTGATGTGTCTTCCTTCTGGCACGTGTCGTGTTGTTGGCAGCATCCACTGTCCTGTTGATTGATGGTCCCACTGACAACATGAAGAAAATGCATGTGTGCAGCAGCATCTTTACTTTATTTAACGAGTATGTTCGTTGATTGACAGGAATATACGTAGATACAGTACTGCGAAGAAGATATGAAGCGCTCAGCTTTAAATACAAAATCGATTGGCACCTCTTTTATTAAAAATAGTCCAGAAGTTTTTCCGCAACGGTGGAACATACGCACATACAAACATGCATACACTGCTAAAATCACTACCCTTCCTTTTGGCTTTGCCGTTATCGGGTAAGAATGTACTAATGTAAAACTACGCGCATCTATGTTCTTTTACCTGGAAGTAATCGTTTAAATTATCTAAATAGGTCTTAAGCTGTTTTTAACGAGGATTTGTAAGTTGGCCTGTTTGCTTTAGTCATTTTACCTCATATCTCCGGCTTTATAGGATGGCTCATACAAAGTGGCGAGTAAACTGGACAGTCACTTTAAGGTCGTTATCTCATAGATTTTTATTTATATTTTGAACCTTATGAACATTTACGACCCGCGTTAGAGCACACAGGCCCGTCAACTGGCTTGCGTTCAAGTTCGCCGCGCGACATTTTAAATTCGCGGCTTTTTTCAAGATGGTCTGTGAACTGGCCACCGTGCACCCGCGCAAGAACATTTGTTGTCATCGCGTGTGTACGTTACGTGTTTACAAATTTTATGGAAATGAAAAATCATGTCTTCTTGGAAAAGGTAAGTGAAACTATTCTTTTATAGCATATACTTCGATGTTATGTGCAAATGTAATTGAGGATAGTAAGAAAAACATGTATTATTTGGGATTGAATACAAACCGGTATGTTATAACCTAATAATTGCCTACCTAACTTTGAGATGTTGTATTGAGTATTTATTGTCGAGGAATCCTTATGAACCATATTGTTTTACAACAAGTATATAAGCACGTGTTATAATATAATAATAAATTTGCGATAAACAATCTTGTTCGGTAGTTATAACCTATTATTATGAACGTTTGGGGTTTTTTTGCCGTTTTTTTGCAGATGTGTAGGTACTTATGAAAATCGTAATGTTTTTGTTGTGTAGTTTTGCATTGTAATTTTCTAATTGTTTTAGACACACATACACTTATCGGGAGTTGGAGTCACTAGACGAGGACCAATGGAATGACTTCGTGGGTACCTACCTATTACTGATGACCAGGCCACACAATCAGACATCGGTGGTGAATCCGATGCTGATGATTGCTTCGACGAAAGTTTTAGTACCAGCACCCTGAGCACACGTAAATAGTCGAAATCAAGGATCATGTTCTGGAACATCGTCTTTATCACAACCACCACAGGAGTTTTTGTTTCTACCACCATCGCCACCTCTGCAGCAGCCGCCATCTCCACCGCCACAGCCGCTATCACCAAACCCGACCAGGTATCACGAGATAATTTCTCCCGAAGACGCAGCTCCTCGAGAGAATATAATACTATTCAGGTCGAAATTGATATATTCACATGTCCCTGGGGTGAATTCGCAAAAATAGTATTGTTTACACTTTGTTACAAAAAACTAACTTAATAGGTATTGTATTAGTATTTTGTGGTTTAATTTTAAGTTTGGGTGTGTGACTTGTCTATCGCATTAGGTTAAGACTGTAATGGTAGTTTTAAGGCAGTTAAATAAATAAATAAAATAAATGACGATCTTAGTAAGTGGAGTAATAAAAGATTTCGAGAACCACCAGTGTACAAGAATAGTACATTCAATAATTACGTGGGCATAAAAACTGAAGTAGATTTAAATTCACCATTCCCTATTCTTGACACCTTTTTTTTTCAATCTCATGATTACAGAAAGTAACAGATATGCAACACAGTGCCAGCAGACTCTAAATATAACTGAAGAGGAGCTAAGATCTTTTATAGGAATTTTGATCATTATGGGATTCCATAATTTACCTTCAATGCGGCTTTATTGGTCGCGAGAAAAAACTTTCATGTATCTCGCATTAGCGACGTTATGAGTATGCGTAGATATTTAAAAATTATGAGATTTTTACACGTGCATGACAATGAAAAGATGATACCCAGGGGCAACATGGGTTATGATCGACTTTTCAAGATACGACCATTGTTAACACATTTTTCTCATGTTTTTAGATCGGTATTCTGCCCTCATCGGCAATTGTCAATTGACGAAAGTATGACAGCTTTCAAAGGACGATCCACTTTGAAGCAATATATGCCACTCAACCCCATAAAATGCGGTTTCAAAGTATGGGTTATATGCTGCGCTGTAACGGGATATATGTTATACTAAAATATAATTATATAACTAAAAAGATAAAACTGCAGGGAGGTGACAGAGAAATGAGTTTGGGCGAGACAGTTATTTTGAAATTGGCTGGAATGTTTGAGCATCTGGGCTATTGCTTATTTTTTTACCGCTTTTTTACTTCTCTGCCTTTATTAGTAAAGCTGTTGAATAAGAAAATTTTTGGTGTTGGTACTATTATGCCTACAAGAAAATTTTTCCCTTCTAACAAATTTCCACAGGGTAGAACTATGGCTTTGGGTGAAAGTGCTTGCGCTATGACTAACTCTAATATTTCTGTTTCTAAATGGAGAGACAGAGGCAAAAAAGCTGTTTATGTTGCTTCAAATATGCACAATCCAAGCAAAAAAGGATTTGTGCGCCGAACTAATAGTCGGGGTGATAAAGATCAAGTTGCATGTCCAAATGCTATAATTGATAATAATAAATACATGGGTAGAGTGGATAACTTTGACCAGTATATGGCATCTTATAATATATCGTGGAAGTCTCGACGTTGGTGGATGAAAATCTGGTTTTATTTGATAGAAACTGCGATCGTCAATTCCTACATTGTTTATAAGGATACTGGGCGAAGGCGCATCCTGGTGGTACAAAACCAATGACTCACTTAATGTTTAGGAGTAAACTGGCTGATGAGCTTATAGGAGACACGAAACAACCTTTGCTTCCTTTTCGAGAAAATAAAGAGAGCGATCATAAGCTTAGGAAATCATCTAAGAAAAATTTGCGTAGATGTAGATCTATACTGCAGTACCGCGTCTAAGCCAAAGAGAAGTGTCTATGAATGCGTTCAATGTGATGTAGCCCTATGTGTAGAATGTTTTGTACCATTCCATAATGAAGGACAAATTAAAAAACAGAGGTAATAATTCAATTGATAAAATAAATATCTGATTTTGATAAGAAAAATAAACATTAAGAAGTTATTTAGAAGAAATATGTTATGTTAATTAATTCGTCTGTAATTAAAACTGATTGTCAATTATATATTCTATTATTAAAGGTTGATTAGGAAATACGTTAATTAGTTTATTATTATTATCGTCTTTCCTAAAAATAAAACAGATTTCGTTAGTGTCCATTTTACTGGCCAGTGATATTGCTATGATGGTTAGTGACGCAGAACGTTCAATGGCCAGTTTACTGGCCACATAATTTTCATGATTTTCTAGAAAAACAAAGATTTTCAGGTATTTTTAAAAAAAGTTTTCATTATGATTTACGGCACATAATAGGTATTTATCACAAAATATTAAGAATTCAAAAAAAAAGTTAGTGTGCGTTAAAGGGTTAATCGTTTTGGAGGATACTTCCTTTGACAACATCTTAAACATCAAACAACTTTGATCGCCTTCCTGTCGACTAAGCGTAGAAATATTGGTAATTTTCTATAGTTCATAACTCAATTATACCTCTAGAAAACAGAAAGTTGCCTGGCATTTTCCTAAGCTCATTAAAACTTTTCGTTTAAAAAAACAAGATGTCAATAAATTAAGTAGATGTCCGATATTTTTATTTTAGCAGCTTAGGTATTAATAGCAATTCGTAGTGGACTCGCTTAACGTGTAGATGGGATGTAGAAAAATAAATATTTCGACATTTGCAAGTTTTTCATACTTTGACCTATGCCCGATACAAGTAGGTTCCCGTACGCCATGCGTCCAAGCCGTTTTAGGCATGATTGAACAACTAACATCCAACATACTTACAGATTTCCAAATTTACGTTATTAATAAGATAGTAAGATAAGTTAGCACGACCTATAATTTGGTATAACGTCCATTTGCTTTAATTAAGCCAACCCTGAAGTTCTTGCCTTGATGCGGCATATTTTCTTCCCACAAGCTCTCGTACCTTACTTTATCTTGTGGGCATTCTAAAGGCAACATTACCTCCATAATCTGCGCCATGGCTCATGGTGAAGTACAGGTTGTGAGGATATCGGTATTTATGATTGTCTGAAATCGCTTATTCGTACTAATAGCTTACTGTTACCAGTAAGCTATTAGTGCGAATAAGCGATTTCATATTTATTATTAGTATTATTATTCATATTAGTATTATTCTGTTAACATTCGGTTGATCCATGGTGATCAACACACCAACAACTGGTGGTTAATAAAATAATACTGAGAACTGGGTGTTCCTGGGAACGGTTTACATCCATCATAAAGGCTGTGTAGACAACTGATCGTGCTGCGCGTGTGCGCAGAGCAAGAAGAGACATTTGTTTTTAAATAAGCTACAGTTCACACCGCATTCAATATGTTTACAACAGTCTATTGTATGGTAGTGGACAGTTCCGTATGGTACCGGTCAGGTCGGTATCGTATCAGACATAAAGACAAGAATCATCCCATCTCTTCTCGTGGTGGGATTTATAAAAATCTACTTACTATCTACTGTGATCGCCAACCTGCCTGCTAAGTGTGGAGATTATGGAATATTCCAAAACGGTCTCACTAGTCTTCGACGGCCTGCCTAACCTTGTACTATGGTAAAGTAGTGTGCTACGGTAGCCCGCAACCGTAGCACTGTATGCCTCGTTGTAAACACTATTTGTAACCTAGTGGAAGCAGAGGAACGGTCTATGTGGCTACTCTCGGGGAAGGCATGTTCAGCAGTGGTCGTCTCTCGGCTGAAATGATGATGATCAGTGAACAGTTGCGAGGTTTGCATAGGTAGGAAGTTAATACGCAGCACAGGTTTCGCCGGATCTCTTTGCGTAGCTAAGCGTCAAACTAAATTTGAGAATGTTTTTTAAGTAATGTAAGTAGTATGAACGGTTGTCTGACAGTGAAAGTGTACCATTCTTTGTACAGGTCAGTATTCGTTAAACGAAAGGGGAGACCAGCTTCAACCTTGAGTATGGTACGCTATGCCCTTTCAACTTCGATGAGGTGTGTTTTTGCGGCTTCTCCCCAAGATATGATGCAGTAATCTATAAGTGATTGGCATAATGCCTAGTAGACTATCTTAATAGTCTTTCGGTTCGCCGAGTGTCTTAGGGGTTTGAAAATGTAAATTACTTTTCGTAACCTGGTCACGAGGGTATCTATGTGTGGTTTAAAGGAGAGATAGGTATTGGTCAATAGTGATTCCAAGGTATTTCATATTCTCGGTCATTTCACAGCATCCTTGAGCAAATGCTATGTTCTTTATTTTAGAGACGTTGAGAGCCAAAACATTGTCTTGCAGCCAGTTACTAACACGATTAAGACCCAGTTGTGCAACATCGAATACCTCCTCCCATCCGTCACAACTACAGAACTGTGCAGTATCTTCAGCAATGGTGAATGGTCCTTCTTTTTAGAAGAGAAAGTTGGCAGAGGTCATTAATGTACACCAGGAATAGTATTGGGTCAATTATACACCCTGTGGTACACCAAAATTTACTGAGGGCTCGTCACTTAGCGAGTCATTTATCCTTACTCGTTGTTTCCTACCAGTCCGATAGTCCTCCATCAGTTTCAGGGAGATTCCTCTGATACCGAGCCGTGTAAGCTTTTTTAGATGGTGCGGAATAGAGACTGTGTCAAACGCTTTTGCAAGGTCGAGGAACACCGTAGGATACTCTTTCTGTCATCCAAGCTGACCACAATAAAGTTTACCCACTCGTGAACTGCATCATTGGTACTTTTGCCAGTTCTAAAACCAAATTGTGAAGACGAAAGGAGATTATTTGCTTCCAAGAGTTCTTGGAAGCAAATAATCTCCTTTCGTTAGTTAAGTTTAACTAAACTTTGATTTATAAGGCGTTCCAATATCTTGGACAGAGATCGAATAAAGATGTGTGTGTGTGTGTCTGGCAGCTCCTAGTTGACTGGCGTTTTGCTGAACTGGACCAATTGCGCATCCGCGGGCACACTATATACATAATTGTTATAAAATTAAGTTTCCTTTTATTTGGACCTATATTGTGTGTGACAAATAAACAACTTTTCTACTAGTTTCTTTTCTTTCTTTCTATGTGTGATCACTTGTGTGGCACTTTAGTTTACAGCATCATGTGGTCTAAACAAGTTAACCCATGCGTTGGCATAGTATGAGCCAGGAACCACCGTGGCTAGCTAAGCTGTTCAGCTAGTCGAATGATCGTTTATCGGAGCTCGCTCGAAAAACTCGCTTGACTAACGTGTGTCTTGAGTTGAGTGAAGGATGAGCGTGATGATGAATATTTGTGTGTGTAATTCTGCAATAACAATGAAAACTTAATAATATGAGCATGAGCATGAAGCCAAAACAAATAACTAATGCAATTAAAAATACTCAAGAAAACAAAATAAAAACAAGAGTAGTGGACCAAAGCTAGTCACATAATAAGTTTGGGAAGCTTAGTTTCTTCATCAATGCTAACTGATGTCGAGTCCTCTTCTTGCTTAACATAAACTTTCCCGTATGAAGTCCAGACCGCTAAAAGCTTTTTAATTTAACGTTTGAGCGCGCAATGTAGAAAAGATATCTTGCCTCAGCTGTTCCGAGACTACTAACTACTCCAAGATGTATAATGCACATGTCGCCGTTGATTTATGCTCTGAGTTCAATTGCGGCTGTTTGTTTTCGCGTCTGCATTTATTGTATGTCTTGTATTTTGAAATCAGTGATTCCTCTCTTGAAATCCACAGATACTGCTTCTGACTTTTAAAAAAATTACCCTAATCTCGGACTGGTATATAGTTGTTTCAAGGCCTAATGTCGAACCGAGCTGTTGGATTGTGTCGATAAGCAATTTCTTATTTTTGTTTTCCTGTTTCGGTATGTTTCGAATTTAAATTGTTAAACAGTTCGCAGTCAATACTCGCTTCTTGTACTCCTTATTTTCCTGTTCTAGCAGATTCACTTTAGCTATGAGGTCGTCGTGTTTAAGGGTTAAAGTTTCAAGTGATCTCTGTATATCCTGGTTTTGGGTAATTTATGATAGCTAGGGCATTATTTAATAGTTTGAACTTGTTGGTATCTGATTTAGTCGAGCATTGTTTTAAATTCGGATGAGTGTCCAGATGGTTCCTTGATTTCATCAAAAGTGCGTTTCTGGCGCTAGGTAATGTTAGAACAATTACCAGTCGGGTCCGCGGTATTCGACATATTATTGAGGGCTGAGTACGAGCTGTAATGTATGATATTGGTTGGAGGATTAAGCTGAAGTGTGCTCGGGTGAGAGTGTGGCACCGCCATTGCACCGGAAACGTTATAATACTCTTGCGGTTTATAATTTTACAATAAGCTTTTTGATAAATTATGTTATTTTTCTATTTAACCTTTAATACATGTTGAAATTGTAGAAAACCATATATACATAGATTATTTAGATGAACGTTTAAACAGAGCTGTCCTGTGTTGAATTCGAACTGACACTGTATAACATGTCAATCCACACGATCGCCTCGGGACCAAGCGTGTCAGAAGGTTAAGTGTAGGTACAAATAGGTTAGATGATACCAAAACTAAGGTGACAATGTTAGTAGAGTAACTTTGCTTTCACTTTGAAGGTCGCCCGCGCACTCGGAACACAATGAGAACACTCCAAAGTCCAGTTTTAACGACTATTTTTAATCATTTTTTGCTCACTTTTGTTGGAGTCACTTTGAATATTGCTATTTTTTCACAGTTTTGTTAATAAGTTAGTTTTTCACGATACACAAAAGCATTAGGTTGAAAAATAATTCAAGATTAATAGGTTTAAGATTAATACGATTAGTAGGTTGGATTAATGGCTAATTACTATTACTTATAATACAATCGACCACAGCATAACTATGCTATTTTATTTTTCTATGTTACTTATTTTTAGGGTTCCGTATCCAAAGGGTAACCCACGGACGGACGGACAGCGGAGGCTTAGTAATAGGGTTCTATTACTAAGCCTCCGCAGTCCGCCCGTCGCCGGTTCGTCTGTCTGTCAGCGGGCTGTCAAGAACCATAATAGGTAGACAGTTGAAAATTTCACAGAATGTGTATTTCAATTGCCGCTATAACAACAAATAATAAAAAAGTAATTAATTTAAAAATTTTAATTAAATTTAAATTTAAAAACCGGAAAAAAAAAACGTATTTTTTTTCGGTTTATGGATACAGATTACGGAACCCTTCGTGTGAGAGCCCGACTCGCACTTAGCTAGTTTTTCTGTATTTCTTAAGTACTAACCTATAAAGTCAAGCAGTCGGAAGTATTTCATATAATAGAGCGTTTAATTTCTAACTTAATAATTTGTTTAACAACTGAAATCGATAAGGATTTACTATCGAATCCTATAAGAATGTGACCCGTCAGAATATCGAATTAATTCTAAATGTCGGTGCATGCACTTTTATAAAACGACCAAAAGAAACTACACATTAGCACATAATATATCTTAGCTAAGAATATGTTCTGGAACAAACCTAACGCTGCCTACGTCGTGGGGCGGCTTTCACTTATTTGTTGATAAACAACGTCATTCTAGAACATTCTGCAGTAAAAGAAACTACATTCATTTCTAGAGTCAACGGTTCTGTGATTAATAAGTCCATTAGTCCGTAAATTTAATTCTACGATAGGTATAGGTTTCGAATCTTGGGTCATAATCATAATATTTTAACTTAGTTCTACCTAATTTAGAAGGTGTATTTTCTAACGTTCCGCGATGCTAGCAGTTTCTGTAAGCATGCTATTAATTTGTTGACTTCTAGGACTCATCATATCATTAACTCGCACGTCATACGTTAACGTGTTACACATGCTGCACACAGGAAAAGCTAAGTGTTAGATGACTATGTGTATTTTAATTCCGATAACAAGATGATTTGATAAATTGTGGAAATTCGCAAGACATAATAAGAATGATGTTTGTGAAATCGGAGCGATTCATTCGTATCGGCCGACATGCAGTTATGTCAACAGTCGGATTGGTTGGGCGACGTCGACTGTTATCAAATACTCGTCGATGTTGACGTATGGAAAGGACGCTGACGATAAAGAATTTGCGCTCAGCGCGAGTGCAGCCATCAGTTGTGCTGCCTGAACGTGATTTTATAGGATTTTTATCTTGCTGCGTGTAAAAACGATTGATTTGTTGTTATTTTATTATGGCCAGAACACTTATGAGTTTGCATTCCGATGCACATACTTGCACGGCCATTGCACAACATACAGGAAACGAATATGAAGTTAAATATATTTTTGTAAATCTAAACATAAGCTGAGTTGTTTTGCAGTTTCGTAGGTATAAAGGATCATGAATAAAACAAAACAATGTTACTGTCAATAATTAATAAATTATATGTTACATCAATGTATCATTTCGGTTCTGTAAAAGCCTCTAAGAGTTCCGTAGTCAACAAGTAAACCTTATAGTTTCGCCATGTCCGTCTGTCTGTCCGTCCGTTAGTTTAGCTCAGAGACACTTAGCAATAGAAAGGTGGAATTTGGTATAGGTATACATATTAAGACCAGCAGTGGACGTCTTTCGGTTGGTATGATGAAATAATAACAAAAATATAATACTTGAAAAGTGTTTATTTAAAGCGAGATAAACAATCACGCGCAAAAGTCGTAAATAAAATATCGTCTATCCCATGGTGTGGAGTGTCGTTGGACAATTTCAAGGATCCGTTTGCGAAATATTAAGTCCCCCCCCTCTGCCAGCTAAACTGTTATTTTGGAGACGTGCAAAAAAATCATGGTAGTAGCATAATATATAAATAATTTAAAAGGAAAACTTTCACTGCTTAGTAGGTTTTAAAGTTAACGAGTAATAGTCGACCAAACTATAAATTGTAACTGGATAACTAAAAATTTCGTGATAATTCCATTGAAAATGGCTTAAGACTAAGTGCGTTTAACTTTGCAATGTTAAAGTAAAATTAGCTATTAATTTTTTGTCATGGTTTACGACACGGGTAACTACTGATACGGATCCCTTTATTGTGCGTGGCCCGACACGCACTTGGCCGGTTTTTTATTTTTGTGAGCCTGTAATATATCCCTGATGGCAAAGGCTATATAAACCCAGTAACGTCCTAAAGGTACTTAAATGATAGCATTACATTATCGCATTTGTTTTGCTGTATAAGGACATCGTATCAATAAATCTTTAGAAAGTTGTTTGCTTTAGCTTTTTAAATTTATTTTAAGACCGACTTGGTACTTTGTTTATTTGTCTTGTTTAGCAGGTGCCTCAGCAAAGATATGCACGCTTTGGCAGAGGAAAACATGTTAAGTAAATTGGAGGAGATGAAAACATGGTTGGTTTAGGATGTGCATCCTTCTTTCTCGATTAATCAGGACAAATTAATCAATTAATTAGAGATCAGATCTTACATTTTACCCCAAACATTGAGATCTGCTAGCTAGTTGCTTGCAGGTTGTTTGATTGTTTTATTTTTATCTTCAGTATCAATACGAAACGAGGTTATAATTTTGCTCCTGTTTTTCCATTGGTAGAACATAATCGGAAGAACCAGACTCTCTACTTTAATTTTAATATGAATGAACTATGACTAAAATATTCCAAAGTACAGTTTTAAATCTCATCTAAATCTGGAACTGGTTAATCTCGTTCAGCTTAGTGTCTGTCACTTTGTCTTAAATATTTAGCACATCTCGGTTATTCTTTTCATCACCACTCATGATCTAAACTTCCTCTTCTCAATGTGGATCCTTTTTTGTTCTTATGCCCATTAATTCGTTTGGCACAGAACCTTATCGGAGAAGCAAAAAAATCAATAATAATTTTGTTCCTTTGTTATGTTCATCAATTTGTTCGCTATGGTACCGAATTTGAGGCATTTTGTTTCGTTGTTAACCTCATTAATTTCTTTGGTAGGTTTCCTAATTTGAGAAGCAACAACATTCATAAGAATTTTGTTTCGGTCTTAAGCATATTCATTTGTTGACTACGGTTCCTTATTTGATAAGCAACAATACGTCTTATATAAGTTATATACAAAATGGTTCTTCCTCCGCTTTGCCTGTCGAAACATTTCATCAACCATATTCTTTTTCAGCCTGAAGCATGCCTAAAGAATTTTGATTGATTTTAATGTGACATTCACGTGATGTTGTAGGTGACTAACAATACTTTTGTAGTTTAGTATACAATCAGCCATGTGCGTAATCGAGGTCATATTACAAAACGCCATTGACATTGAGTTACCATGGTTCAGTATTTCATGATTAAAGTCCTTGGTGTGTTTTCCGTAAAATCTTTAAAAAAAATATTTGCAGATTCATTCTTATTTTCTAGATTTGAAATAGCCAAGATACGTATGCTTCTCTTGTTTCCTACAATTTAGCTATGCTCTTCCCTGGCCATAATATCTTTATTTTTCATTCACGCTTGACACAATGTATCCATCTTTTCTTTTGTATTGCCTCGTATTTTGTAAATATTAATGTGCTTTAAATAACTTGGTTCATTTTATTGTCACTTGGAAACGGTTTGTACTTATAAGAAGTGTAACGTATTGGAGGACGGGACCATTGTCTACATAGGCTGGTGATGTTAGCTGAATGTTACTTAGCTTTGTCAGCGGCTTTGTTTTAACCAAACGGATAGTTTTTTTCTCTTTGGTCAAACCATAGATATAATAAAGAAGTTTTTTATATTTCTATGGGTCAAACGGTACGCAATGTTAACGCTTCAACTACAACATTAGCTTGTTATTTAGATCGAGATACATAAATAATACTACTTGAAAGACACATTATCTTTTTTATCTAATGTTAACTAACATTGGCATAATTGGTAATAGTGATTATTTAGACGATGATAATAGTTGGTCGCAGTGTTGAACGCAAGACATACTTCGTTTTTAATGTTCTTTCATAGTTAGCTTATGACTTATGAGTTCATATATTTGTTAATTTATATGTCCGTAGAGGTCAATTATTTGTTTTTTTTTTTTTTTTTTTTTTTGACTTGATACTCTCATAACAATGTTTTATAATGAGTGTATTGCAACATGTGATTAACTAGTGACTTCGACAGTTGTATGATTTTATTCTATCCTGAGCAACCGGCAGCAAGTTCGTCATGCTCCCTTAGATTTTACTGCTTGCGGTAGCGTCGGGGGTCGGGTTACCTCTTTCCCTCAAATATGGCGAGGGGGGTAATGGCTGATCTTTGCGTTATGCTCGTGAACGGGTGCTGCTTGTGGTGAAAGGTCGTCTTGTTAGCCATGGATTTTACTATTGTTATAACGATTATATGCTTAATGTTTAATTTTGATGGCCCTGGTTTATCACTTGTGGCGTCGAGTCACAGATCTTTTTATTAAATTCTACCCTCTGTACGTGTAAGCGGGCACACCCTTCATGTCTGGAGGCTTATTTAGTTTGATTTGATATTGTTTTTATGCTTGAGTTTGTCTGTTTATGCTGGCATAATGGAGTGTGCTAGCTTACAAGTAGCGAATTATTAAGTTTTATGTTTTTACGTGTTACCTTTGTTGTATTGTTTTCTTTGTAAGAATACTGACTACTTACATACCTTTGTATAAGTGATAGTTCTTATAACTCAACAGACAGATGTGTTGCTGGGGAGTTTGTTGCGCCACTTCTTCTTCCCAGCTAAAACACTAGGAAGTGGTGACGGGCGGGCGTTTTGGGGGACTGTCTTTATGTAGAACTTTGACGTTCAAAAAGTGCTGGCACTCAGCCTAATTTGAATAAATGACTTTTGAATTTTGAATTTGAATTTGAGTGAACATAGGTACACTGGAGCACAAACATTGGTCATTCATTTTTAATGTTGCGGAGTTTTTTTCCATTACAGTGTTTGTAATTCAGATTATGTTTTATTATCGGTGCGTATTGATTTGATTTAGGAATTTGAATTAAATGGTTTACAGTATAAAGTTATATCAGAAGTCTTTTATTAGTTTAACTCCTATAACGAATACGGACTAGCGGTGATAGGATATCGCGCAGGTCCAATGATTTTACCTTGGGGAACACCAGTCTGAATCTGTATAAATGATGTTTCTTAAGGTACTTTATTGAACCAAGAGAAGTTTTATACCCTTTCCGTTTAAACAAACTTCTTATGAGATAGAGATCACCTTTTGTCTCATTTCAGTTAAACATTTCGGCTACCGCTGAGTAAAGTAAAAGCATAGTATCACGAGGTAAAATGCGTCAGTGAATTAGAAATGCATCATACTACTCCTTCTCATTCTTTATTACAAAAACAAGTTGCAAATATTTACTTAAGTAACTACCTAGTGACTATTCATTTACTCTTAGATTACGCCAGTGTCGCATTTTACTTTAAATTAAAGTAACTATAAAGAAACCGCAATCATCATTGTTACCTACATCTGAGTTTAATTACTTTTGTGGCTGCAAAATAATGTTAAACTTGCTGTACTCACTTGCTTTGCATCTTTATGGGATATTAAAATTTAACGAACAACAGCGTTAGTAGAAGTAGGATGGGTGAATCGGATTTAATATTGAAGTTTCGTTGTTGTCACGGATTTAGGAAAGAGGCCAATGTCCAGCAGTGGTCATCTTTCGGCTGATTATGATTCATATGTTTATATTGTTTCTAATATATTGTAACTTATCAGATATTCCGAAAAACTGAAAACTCCAAGCCGCGACCACATTTATTTACCTATTATAAACATCAAGATTAGAATTCTTTGTCATCACTAGCAGTAACAATTTATCAGTCATTAGGTACCATGTGCTAAGTAGCCAGGCACCTATTAAGCACAGTAGGTATTATTAGGTATGGTTGGATGAACCACGTAATGTCAACCTATCTTTCGTTCCATGGGACACTGAACTGCTTATGCGTTCATCCGTCATCATTATTATAATAATGTCTAATTGATTTTCTGGATTGAGCTTAGCTGTACTTATATGATTTGCCCTGCTGGTAAGTTCAACATTTTTGGTCTAAAGTCTCCAAATCTGGTTTGATTTTGAGTGTGAACCCAGACGTAATAACCTTTGACAATCGTGAACCTATGTAATACATAAACATAACATTAACTGATCAAATTCAGGAAACGTTTCGCCTTTGTACATAAGCTGTCTTATTTTATTTGTATTTGTTTTTTTTTTGGGGGATAAAGTAAAACTTCAAAGAAAATTATTTCTTGTTTTTTGTCTTTGAGCTTATCAGTAAGAAATGAATGTTAAAAAAAAAACCTTTTCAATATTATAAGGATGGAAAAAAATTATATGTTGTTTTCTAGATAGTGATAATTATGATATGGGTTACGTCTTCTGCACATTATGACAATTTATTTATTGCTTATCTATTACAACCTCATTTTAAGTCTGGTAAAAACAACTTTTCATTAAAAAATCCATCGCTTCGGAACGGGTTTTTTAAAACTCTTTTCTCCTAAATTGGACAATAAAATGTGTCGTTTTGACAAGTTTACTTTGGTGCATTATGTTTTACTACATTTTTCTAAATTTTATATGATAGAGTAAAATTGCTATGTTCGAAATCAAAGTTAAGGTGAAATATGGACGGCCTAAAGATATACGTAAGGGTCTCGTCATCATAAATAACATAAGTATGTTTCTATAAAGTTGTAATTGGATCTATAAAACAATTAGTACCTCTCTTCTGCTACTACATTGTAATTAAGCTTCAACACCAGAGCATTTCATCTATTTAGTTCTATTCGGATAGTACAATTACACACCAAAAGTAATTTTTAGGTTTCCTTGTGATTAGTTTGTTGTGGTACAATTTTTAAAATGTAACCCTAAATTCCTCGTCGTTGTAATAATTAATCTACGAAATCTTTACACTCACTAAGAGTTGTATAACTGAAATCATGCAATGTTTTCGTCAATATGGGAATGAGGTATTTTATACAATTTTAATTTTTCCGCTTGTTTGCCATTATACAAAAGGTTTAACGTAGCAAACATTTCCTTTTTCTGATTATATTGTGTTTACTTATTCGGGGTAACTCCATATCGCTTTGAATTAGGTTTTAGAAACGCTTTTTTATAACAATTTAAACATAATTGGACAAAAACATTTTTGTTTTATTTTATTGAATAAGTAATAGTTGAGCAAGGTACTCGTATAATGTTGACATAATGAAAATGTTGTCTTCCGCAGATGTCGTCCCCGTCCGTTTCAACTTGTGGGTGATGTTGTTCACGAGTTGCTGGGTGGTGTACATGCTCCGAGTGAACATGAGTCTCAATCTTATCGCCATGGTCCCACAGGCATCCCACAACTCTACGTAAGTCATCATCGAACTGCGATTTTATTTTGTCTCCCTCTTTCAGTTTTAGCTTTTCACTCTTCACCGTAAGTGGCCTTCTCCGGTCATCATCTCATTTGATTAGGGGTTGGCCTAGCGTGTCTTCCCCTTCCTCCATTAATCCTTCCTCAATCCATTTCTTTTTCTTGGCTTATCAAAACATAATAACTTATTCTAGAATTTTAAGTTCAAGGATAGTCTATTTTGAGATTTATTTAAAACATGGCAAAGGTGTTATGGCGCATGAATAGTTGTGGAAGAATATTGATGGGCAATAATAATGTCTATAATTTTATTCGAAGACCTTTTTCAAAGTCAACTGTCGGAATTATTTCCATTCACGAAGCACTTGAAACTTAAGTTTTTGCTTAGGTATTCGTAAATGTTACAACGGGGAAAATAATTAAGAAGTTTTCTTTTCTGTAAATATTTTCAGCCAGTGACTGGAGTAACGATGGATGTGCAGTCTGAAAGATGACGTGTTTATAAAGGTGGTGACGATTAATTGAGAAGTGTGAATGAAGAAGACTAGTTGCGGCAACCCCAAATAAATTGTGACTAGGGCTAGATAATTAAATTATAATGGTGATGATGGCTGATGCTAGTAATGCTTGTTGTGTTTTAGGTCGCACTCTCAGTGTGAAGACGTGACAAATATGACTCTAGATCGTGTAGACGGAGTTGACGTTCACGCCTCGCACGTCAAGGTAACTATAAAAACGAAATCATTATAATATGCCAATAATGCCTAACATAAAGACCGTGCCGGAGCCTCACAAGTCACAATATAAGTGTTTGTTTTTATCTCTTTCGTTTTTTGTCTTGTGTGTTCTATTCATGCTTACTAAGAATGCTGAGTAAGTAATTAACCATCTTCAAACACCTAAGTGCGACATTTAGCAGTCTGCAATCTTTCCTCTATAAAATTTTAGTGTAGATTTTATGGAGGAAAGATTTATTTGTTTGTTACGATTTGGCTCTAAAATTAGTCAACCGATTTTAAAAATTCTTTCTCCTTTAGACAGCTACATTATTAACTTAAAACATAGGCTATATTTTATTTTCGAAAAAAAGTTCCTTACGAATTTTGCGACAATGTAACCCAAAGAATAATAAATTCATTATTTGGCGTGCTCTGATAAAACTATTGATACATAAAAATAATGTTCTCGATGATTAAAGAACTTTAGACCTATAAAAAAGTCCGCGAGGGTATATGTCTAACTATTATGGTTGAGTCACAATGAAAAATTATTGAATCAAAACCCTGATGGAATGGAATCGGAATGGAATGGTTTGATAATTAAGATTGATTGTGTACACGTAAGTTACACTTAAAATGATTCAAATCGGACCTTTCGTTTAGAAGTTACGATGCGTATTAAAATGCTCTAAGTGAAAAAATGTTGCGGTTTGAGCGAACCGGGGAGAATGTTAATGCTTGGTCCGATGAAGAAAAACGATAAAACGACTTCGAAAAAAATAGGATAAAAAATGTTTGGACTTTTCGAAAATATAATCCTAAAGGGGCGAAAAAGGGTGAAGAAGTTTTTAGGGAAGGACGGGAGGACATGATTTCTTGCTTCAATTTCCATGAAACAGATCTAACAATTTTTGCATAATCAATCTCTGACGGAGTGAACGGGGTGAACAGTTGCGCTGATCCTGAGACCACAGAATCAGCAGCACAAATGGCTGGGTAATTAATGAAAATCGTTGTGCTTGATTTTCCAAAACTAACCTTTAAAAGGGGGTAGAGGGGGCGTTGAAGTTTGTGGAGTACTTCACCCGTGACTACGTCAGCGCGGATACTAAATCCGCGGAAAGAGCGCGGCTTAAGTCGCGGATGAAGTGCTATAACATAATAAAACCAGAAACAGATGCAATAAGGTTTCTCAAAACAAGTGTGCGTATAGAGAATAGAAAAACTTCATATTAATTTAGTCATAATAATATAATAAACATTTATCGTGCATAGTAATTCCATGTCAGGTGTGTTTTTTTAAATAATTTATTTTTTCTATTCATTTCAGTGAACTCTATTATTATTCAAACATAATGCTCCAATTAATTATAAAATACTGCATATTTTGTATTATTTTAATACATAACAGAATCTAAATGAATAATATGGTAAAGATATTATACCACATTGCGATATGGTATTTAGACATCTACAATTATTATTATTATAAAATCTACATATGATTCTGTTAAATAGTTTTCTTTGACACGTGATGGTGAGAAAAACTATGAAAAAAAAAAACACGATACTACCATTTTCAGTTTACAAGCAGCTTTCCCAAAATTGAGGATAATCTAGAATCGAGGAAGTGGAGCATACCCAAGTTTTATACTCGTTTCATTCGCCATTCGCAGCAGATCCCAGGTGGAGCTTCATTTAACTGGTCCGCGGAGCAACAGGCTCTGATCCTGGGCTCGTACTTCTGGTGCTACCCTCTGACGTCACTGGTGGGTGGCATGGCGGCCGAGCGCTGGGGCCCCCGATACGTGGTGCTCGTCACGTCTCTCGTGAGCGCCATTCTGACAGCGTTGAGTCCCGCCGCTGCGAACCTGGATTACATCGCTCTTGTTATTATTCGATTCTTCTTAGGATGTGCTGGGGTAAGTTGTCACTATGTCACTAGAGGATGGAGAGTTGTGTTATTTCCTTCTGATGGTTGGTGGGAATGAGCTATAGCTATTTTGTGCATTGTCTACAATTTTTTTGATATCAGCCTTGTCTCTCAGACTTGGCTTCAAATTAATAGAGTTTCCTTTAGGGATAACAAGTCGGTCTGATCTGCTTCTGGAGGCAGTGACGGCCGCCATGGCTTATGCACTATGAACCAATATGAGGACTAAGTGCGGAAACCAAACCCCAATAGATAGATAAATAGAGTCGGAGTGGCTTTAAATGTTTTGGGGTAGTTATAAGCCTACCCGCGGCCATGCTTCTAATTATGGAGGAACCGAGAATTACGTAGATTCAATTTTGCTGGTTTTCGGAGTCAAGTGACTTCGCCCGAAACGGGCAGATAGACTACTAGAATGAAATAGTCACACGATAGGTTAGCGGGTTGGTGACCGCTTACAGACTTCTAATAAAAACGAGTGAAAACGTTCGGCGTAGAAACCCAACCGCAATATTTAATGTCTAAACTTGTTTCGAAAAATTACCTTAAAAAAACTCGTCAGTTGCGTGTTGGGGTGGAGTTGCATCTAGGGTTCCGTCATTATTAAGCGGATGCAATTAATGTAATTTCTCCAGTCGCATAGAACTAGCAATAAGATAAGTACAGAGTGGTCAGTGCTATATGATCACAATGAGATGAATAAGGAAAATAAGGAGAAAACCAGAAAACCCTTTCACTTGCAGGATAGCTGTGTTATAATTATAAAGTTAGTTAAGCTACAAGATAAAGGAACGTCCGTCACGCTTTTGATCTACTCAACTAATTTATATTAATGAGTAATTCATAGAAGACAAATAAACGATATTTGCCTAATAATCGTATTGCCAAAGATAATATTTTTTTCCTCATATTTCGCAATGATCGTTATAATTATGCATATTAGTAAATCAAATAGGATGATAATTTTCTAATTTACCGGTCCTAATGCGGGCCGTACACGTTCAAGTAATTTGATCAAACACGCTGGTTCGAACAGTTTTATCAAATTGGCATGGATGTCTGTAGGAAAATTTGATCAAAAATGAGTCGTCAAATGGCATGAACAAATACGAAATTTCGTATTTCTATTTGATCAAAAATTTTGAAACAGCCTGTTTGATCAAATTTCTTGAACTTGTATGGCCGGCATTATAAGATATGCCTCCATCATTTTAAAACCTTGCATCGATGTCACACTGTTGAGGTGTTTGCCACCATCGAAACGGGATTGTTACATTAAACTCGTTTGTATACGGTAAATAAAATTGTCCTACTTTCCAGGGTTTCATATATCCGGCGCTACATGTGCTGGTGGCGCGATGGGCCCCGCCGGCAGAAAAAGGCAAGTTTGTAAGTGCCATGATGGGAGGCACCCTGGGCACGGTTCTCACGTGGTCCCTGACCGGACCTCTCATGGAAAAATTTGGATGGGCGTCAGCGTTCTACGTACCAGCTGCACTGACGCTGGTCTGGTGTTTCTTCTGGTGGTACCTCGTGGCCGACTCACCAGCAGAACACCCCAGGATTACAGACGCAGAAAAGAATTATATATTAGACGCATTGGGAGACAAGGTCAAGAAATCAAAGGTGAGACAATATTTGTACTGGCGCTGTCATGCTAAGGTTAAGTAGTTCGCGCTAAAGTGATACATTAGGAATTATAGTGAATCGTTTGGATTTGCTCGCAACGATGCTAAATTGTTAAACATATATTCGGCTGGGTAAATATTGTGTCAATATCTTTGTCCAGTTATAGATTGACAAAATAAAGCAAACTAATAGATCATAGAGCGAAAACCCCATTACATCATCCGTAGTGTTTATGTATGTGCAAAGTTAAATGTTTGTTGTGTAGATAGGTTTACTCTGAATATGCTAATTGCAACTGAAACATAACATGCTATAAAACAACTTATTAACTGTGTTATTATTTTCAGGGCTTGCCACCGTTCAAGAGCATCGTGTCATCTCTCCCGTTCATGGCCATGGCTGTTCTTCACTACGGAAATCTTTGGGGATTGTACTTCATAATGACAGTTGGGCCTAAGTTTGTTTCCAGCGTCTTAGGCTTTGAACTATCCGCGGCTGGAGTGATATCTGCTCTGCCCTACCTTGCTAGACTGTTCTTTGCGACGATATTCGGAGTGGTCGGCGACTTCATACTGGCAAGAAAACTAATGACGACGACCATTATAAGGAAATTCTTCTGCCTGTTCTCCCACATCCTTCCTGGTGTACTGTTAGTGTTGTTGGTCTACGCAGGATGCTCCACATCACTATCAGTGGCGCTGATTACAATGTCAATGGGATTCAACGGCGCGGCGACCTTGACTAACCTACAGAATCACCAAGATCTGGCACCAAACTATGCAGGGACCCTGTATGGAATTGCTAATTGTATCGGCAGCACTGCTGGATTCTTCACACCCATGATTACTGCATACTTTACGAGCTCAGGAGTAAGTATCTTGACCCAAAAGAACTGTTAACTCAAGTATACCTACCCAAGCGTAATACGGTCGCAAATTTTAAAGAACGCATTTAAAACGCAACTTTAAATACCTAACATGTTTCTAAAAACGTGACTAAAATTGGAAACTAACTCAGATTATTGTATATTTTTAAATAACTTATCTTAAATTCAAGAAAATACACAATGCCAAATCGTATCAGAAATATATAAATATCACATAAAACCGTGTAGATACTAATGGTAAACTTTCCACTTACAGAATAGTTTCGAGAGTTGGCGTCCAGTGTTCTTCATGGGAGCATCAGTTTATATCGTCTCGGCTCTGTTCTTCATATTCTTCGGAACCGGTAATATCCAACCGTGGAACTTTGCTCCCGAAGACAGGGATGCAAAGGAAGACAAAACAAACGGAGATCTCAGGGAAATGAATGGTTCATCTATCAAAATCGGGGACTCGAAAGACATAAAAGAAACTCCCCTTAACGTTGCCAAGTAGGTAAATGAGATTATTTACATTATTGAGTGAGACTGGCAATATTATAACCTGTATCTTAGTTCCGAACATTAGCATGATATCGATGCAAAGGGTGTACTGCAAATATGTGATAAAAGAATTAGATACTAGGCTATGGACGGAATTGAAAATATATTTCATTATTTAATCTCACTATTACCTACATAAAAGGGGGAATAGTAGGAATAATATATTTGTGCCTTAGTGACTGCTGAAACTTCACAGGCGTGAAGGCCTGACTTTTGAAACAAAAGCCGGCAATTTCAGTAGTCTATTGACAAGACTGCATGATGTAATTGTAAAGTCACACGATATTATATTCAGTAGAAAATTCATTGAAGTATAACCATGCTTAGTGGATTTAGTAAGGCACAGGACAGAACCTTGGGAAATAAGGAGCTCCTGTGTTGAGAATTGGACATGGAAGTGCATTTTATCATAGTTTAGTGTGAAATAATGATGACAATATTAATAATTATACTATTTTGAGCAGTTTATTTAATGGATTATTTATTAATTTATTTTCTATATTTGTGTGCTTACCAATTATTGTGAAAATTATATGATGACGTAAAAATTATATAATATAAATGCATTGTAATCGCTGTGATCTTTATTGAAAATATAATGTTAATATTCGTATGGTAGATATAGGCGGCAACCTCAGTGGTATTATTAAAAGTATTTATAGTTCATTAGTTCTAAAGAATCCTCGCACTGGTTTTGCCGTGTACTGGAATTGCAAAGCAGTAATTTTCTGCTGCGTAGCAACCTACTAGTTTTTGATCTTGCCTGTTGTGGGACGATGACCTTATCTACGGAATTGTATAAATTAAAATTAATATCTATTTTCATCAAAGGTTTAGGATACATTTTGTTAACCAGATAAATATACGAGAATACCTATTTTTTTAGAAATTATACGTGTTATACAACCTGTGTGAGCATTTTAGAATAAGTCTTGTAATTTAACGTAGGGAGTTTTAATCAAAGAGGGAAAGAAATTTGAAGTAGGTCAATTATTTTATTCATGAAGTTCTTAAAGACATATTAATACCAATATAAGACTTACAGAGTAACTTGACATGACAGAGGACTCCAGAATGCTAAAATGGGCAATGTATTATATCTTCCTATGTTATAAATTATTAGAGATAAGACCCATTTTTAATCGTGTAACGTTTGACATATTAAAACTATTGACACGAACATTTTAATTTGTCTTATTGAAAACACCGCCATCGCCAGTCATAAAACAAACGTCGATTGTGATTTGATTGTTTTATTTATATCTGTTTTATTTTTCTTCTATCGTCGTAAGCTCTAATATGCAATTCTTTTTACACGCACAGTTCCTTTTTCTTCACAGGTGCTTCGTTATCTATCTGTTGCAAACTAAGTTTAATTTCATCGAGAAGATCAGTGATATGAATATACCTATAGGTGTTATTCATTTCAATATGGTCATGGATATTTTGAGCTGTTAAGATTGACATTTTACAAACATTTTTGGAAATTGGTTATGTTTAAAATTAGGATACGAGCAATAGTAAGTTAATACATTACTGACATTACCTGTAATTAGAAAAATACTTACTTTTGTTTGTACTCTTTTATGTTTTAGGTGGGGATAATGATATTTCTTGGGTATTTTTTAATGTACGTCGTCCGTAATAACCTAAGTGTTCATATAGTTGATATGGCCCAAGTTGTGAAGAGGGATGAATTTTCATTTGGAAACGAAACTATAAGTGCCTGTGCAAAGAGAGCTGGGGTACGATACTTATGTGCATTACTAATATCTTGGAAGTACATTAGTGTATGTGTTAGTATACGTAATAGTAGATACGTAGCAAACCGTAGATATAAACAAAATTGTTGCATAAAGATATGTAAGTTGTGTTTGTTTAAAAACCGGCCATTTGTAAGTTGCACACAAAGGGTTCCATACCATAAGCCGAAAAAAAACAGTTTCTTGTATGGGCCTCCCTCTCCCTTTGTATTTTTGTTATTTGATCTCATAATATCATGACATACAGCCCGCTGGAAGATAGACGGACGGACGGACGCAAGGCTCAGAACCGGTTAAAAAAATACCGGTTAAAACCGGTTTATTGCGGTTTTGCTACGACGATTTCTAAAGAACGTGAACGTTTTAAGAACTTTATCTTAGCTTAAATTAACCGGTTCATTCGAAGAGGGGCGCGGCGGCCGAGTCGGTAAACACGTTGCAACTTGTGAGAATGAGCGCGGCGCGGCGTTTCTTTGTAGTGCGCCAGTATTAACCGGTTTTTATTGCTCTAAACCGTTTAATCCGAAAAAACCTTTATGTAAAGACTCTTCCAAATACCTTTTTATTAAACCTGTTTATTCGAATGAAACCCAACTGAAAAGGTTTAGCGTCAAGTAAATAGTAACGGTTTGAAAATTTGACCGGTATCCGAGCTTCGGACGGACAGCGGAGGCTTAGTAATAGGGTACGGAATCCTAAAAAGTGTTCTATTGCCTGAATTCTTCAAGGCATATAGTTAAGATTTAATTGAATCCCTAAGCTTAGAATGGATTTTTATGATATAACAGCAACAATAGGTTTTAGTACCAATGTAGTTGGAAGCAAAGAACTTGACACAATAATATTTATTTACAGATAAAATGAAACAAACAATGATATTAACAATGAGTGTATCTTACACAGTATCGATACAGCGTTATGGAATGTAGTACCTAGGTCGTCAATGCCTGCCTATTCCTGTCGCCAAGTCTAAAGATGCGTGTCCCCACCAAAACCAGGAAGCACCAGGAAGCTGAGTGGTGCGTGGATGTGGTACAACTCGAGATGAGGCATCTCGGCGTCTCGCACGCATTTCTCGCACACATAATTCGAGACACTTATTTTTATGTGAAAGGTCTCGCCTCCGCTATGCCTTCTTCAAGAAGATTGTGCGATGCTGGGCAAATAAATAATTCAATTCATGGCTCACATCAAATCCTTAATTTTACTTGGTCATCTCTGGGGCAAACGCATCCTGATGCTCACGCACGGTATTGCAGTCGAAATCGTAGTCTTGGTAATATTAGGAAGAGGAAGAAATACACTTATTTCACATTTATAGTCTTTCATATGAATTTTCAGATGGTGGACATTATAAACTGGGACGACACAAAAGTAGGAAAATTGTTTTCCGCCTATCACATAGGATATTGCATTTGCTTCCCGATTTTTCATAGTTTCGGAGATAAGTAAGTTCTAATAGGTGTGTGTTCTAATTTATAATAAGGGTTCACTAATTTATAATAGGGGTAAAGGGGGATTGGTACTTACTGTAAGTGCAGAGCAATTAAACATAAATAAATAATAGAATAGTTATACTTTGAGTAGCCATTTTTATTTTTAAGATACTATTTTTTCAAAAACGCTTGAACATAATGTCCATTTAATTTTATCAACTTCCTAAATACAAAGGTTCATGTTTTAAGCTATAATTATGACGGACTCCCATACAAACTTTCATCCCCTATTTCAAATCTTTCAAGCCCTTTTCTAGCGGCCTATGTCCTTCTCCAAGATCTAATCTATCTCTGTACCAAATTTCATCAAAATCGTTTCAGCGGTTTAGGTGTGAAAGCGTATCAGACAGTCAGACACACTTTCGCATTTATAATATTAGAATGGATTATTACAGGTTAGGTCCCACATGGGTGGTTGGCATCGCCGGAAGCATATCTGGAATGATGACCTTGCTCACACCTGCCTCCGCTTATTTTCACTTTTGGGCGCTGTTCTTAGTACGAATCATCAAGGGATTTTGTGCTGTTAGTGTTTTTAAAGTTAACGTTTTTCTGTGAACTATTTGCTAGAATAATAAGCGACAGTGCCAGGATGGTTAGCAGTAGGATCTACCGATGCTTTTTTCGGTTTGTATTATGATAGGTGGGAAAGCCAATTTCTGATGAACTTAAAGGGTTTAGAATGGGTTGGAACCACGTTCCGAAGAATTTTACATAGATCTTTTTGTTTGAAACAATAAAAGAAAGATTCAGTAGAATTGCAGTGACACGTTTAACGTCTAGGTATAAGGTTCGTACGTATTGCTACCAGTTGCGAGTGTGTACCTACGTTTTTTGCCCTTTCTCAAACAGGGAGCCATGCAGCCAAGCATGGTTCAGGTGTTAAGGTACTGGGTGCCACCGATAGAGAGGAACCATTTCATGTGGGCGTACTGTGGTAAGTTTCTCACTTAGCTGCGTCCTTGAATCATCGTGGCCTAGTGCCTCACCGTTGTTACAATTTGTTTACGATTCAATCTGACTCAACGGACGATTTATCAAAGTGCCTTGATTAAGGATTAATTAATCCTCGTTTTGTCGATTTCTAACTATTCCATTATTCCACTCGACAGGATTTGTAGGTATCTATATTAATAGAATAGATTTGTAACCTGAAACGGTACCTATCTGATTAATTTGCCTGATTCAATATTTAGGTATATAAAAAATGACACTAACTTTTACCGGTGTCACAGTATAAAAACTTTACCGGTGCGCATCGTGTCGGTTTTGTTTCGAACTGGGGTCGCATTGGAAAACAGCATGACTAATACTGATGTTTACAAATGTAGGTATGTATATTTGTCACCAGGTATAACCACGGGGACTTTCTCCACGTTCCTCATGTGTGCCGCTGTGCACTACTACGCGCGTTGGCCGGTAGGGTTCTATGCCTCCGGTGGGATGCAGATCACTTGGGCCATCATTTGGATTCTTGTTGTCACAGATTACCCACGGAGACACCCTTGTATATCTGATGAGGAACTGGCGTATTTGTTTAATACTATTAGTAACATTTTTCCAATAAAAGTAAGTAGGTACTTACCTAAGTTCTTATGGTAATACCTAAAGTTTCAGCAAGGCTAGACAGGCACTTAACTTTTATAGGTGTACGAACTAGGTTCTATCCACTTCAAAAGTGATATTACTGGCATAAACAGCACAATTTATTGAATAAGGGCTTTGAAAGCGTCTTTACACATCCGCAGAACAGTCGTAAACAGCATAAGAAAGTGGTGATGTCATTAAGGTGCCAAGTTCCAGTTTGCCCTAACCTACTTAATTATATGTTCATTAACCTGGAAAATTAACTAAGCATTTATATTTTGAGAGCAGTAGTGGTCTAGAGGTGCGGCCGCGGCCTAACGCATCGGAAGTCGTAGTTACGAACTCAGACTGGCACTCTGTGTAAAGAACTCCCCAAAACGGTGAGAAAAAAAACATAGTGAGGAATCCGGCATGACCTATGACCAAGAATTCGAAGACACGTGACATGAACCCCAATTGTGCCCTCGTGGTGGATTATGATTTATTACCCACGCCCTTTCAAAAACAGGATTTCTTAGAACTTTATAGTCTGAATATCTTTTGTTATTTGCATTTTAGATGACAAATGCTCAAACTCCGTGGCGGTTGATACTAAGATCAGTCCCGTTTTGGGCTCTTTGCATCCTCAACTTTGGATATTCATGGATGATTATTTCTCTTTGCCTCTACGGTCCTCTTTACTATTCCAAGGTCGCCAAATACAGCATTTACAGCGTGAGTAAATGCTATAGTCATTTGTAGATAAAAATATGTAGGTAGGTATACCATTTTTAAGGTAAAGGGAGGCTTCAAGCTGCCAAGATATAGCCTTCCAGAGGACCTATGCGCCGGTGTGACTTTATCTTTACCTAACTGAATTCTTACTGCGTACCTGAAAATAACGACTTCCTGTTTTTCAGGCATCAGCCCTTACAGCGCTGCCATTTTTCTTGCGTTTAGTTTTCGGAACAATCCTCATACAAATGTATCACAAGTATAAAAACAGGCCCGAAGTCAGACGGATTAAACATATAAGGAAATATTGTATTATCGTGTGTGAGTATTTTTTTCAAGGAATTTGCTCTGCTGTTAACACGAGGCCAGGACACCAAGGTTATTCATAGCCCTTAACGATCATCTTTCACAAAAAAGCGACCCTTAAAGTCTGGCTCTCAATTACCATCGTCTAAAATGAAATCTGGTGAAGGGATTGAGCCTTCTTTTATTGATTGGCACATTTTGTTTAGCTCACGTAATCCCAGGACTTCTGGTGTGTACATCGTGGATGCTGCCCATTATTCCTGGACCCCTCTTGCTAACTTTAGCAGTTGCCTTAACCGCTGCTGGAATGGATCTCACACTAGACCTCTGTTATGTAAGCTTTGCTCAAATTGAAAACTTGATTAACTTGGGAATCTCGAGGTTATTCAAATAAGCGTTTATTTTCAGGATCTTACGCCTACATTCGTCAATTCTATAAACACAGTTATCAAAATTATTGGAAACACATCGGGTATAATAATATCACTTAGCGTGGGACTAGTCACATACAAGTATAAGGTAGGCACTGCTGGTATATCATAGAGGATACGTTCATCTGCAGCATATAATGTTGCCTATGGGTTCGCAGCTCAGCAAACAACGTCGCATATGCATGCAGTTCCTATTTTATTTATTTAACCTCTATGTAGTAGTGGTACATAGGCGAAATTAATGCAAGAACGCATTCTCTACCAGTCAACCTTTGGGTTAAAAAAGACACTGTTCTCAAGTCTTGATGTCTTTATTAGATTAACTGTTGTAGTGCGTCTGGATCACTTCTTAGACCAAAGTCACTGGCAGCCAACGCAGCAACTTTTGTTTTTAACAACGGCGTTCTTACTCTTTTACATCCTTCTAGATCTTAGAAACGGCTTAATGAATCTTTAATCATCCCCAATGGTTCAATAAGACTGGTGGTCCTATGTTGAAGACTAAAAGCCCATTGCTTTCGGGTTTGACCTGCCCTACTTGCTGTAGGACGTGCGTGCGTGGTACGACTGCCGACCTAGTATGAGTCCGAGGCTTACATTTCCAACTATTATTTAAATACAATGCTCTGTATGTGCAATTCTTATATAATGTGGGTTTGCTATGGTAGCCGATGATGGTTACGTGACGTGCGCAATAAAATAAGGATGTGCGACAGTCCTTGACATGGGTGCCTAATAATAAATAATTTATTGTGATTGCCACGTCTCAAATTATAAATGGGTAAAATGTTTTGTCTTCTTTTGTCACCATCCACTACTGAACATCAGAGGCGGCAAAATCAAAGCATGGCATAAATTAGGCATGTATAAGTCGAAAGGTTAAGCAGAAGTGAACCTACCTAATAGTTTGACCACAAAAAAGTTGGTACTTACAAATGCACTTTCCTTTTGCCTTCTAGAATTTGCCGATTGTTTGGAAACACATTTGGTGCTTTCACGCTTTAGTGCTATTTACGAGCGGTCTTGTATTTCTGATATGGGGAGAGAATGACGTGCAACCATGGAACCAGACGCGAAAAGAAAGAATGTAAGTTAATGTCTGCTTTTTACACGTTTATCGGTTAGGTACCTAAGTCTCGTAGTCTGCAAATTTTACTTGACATCAAAGACCGATTGCCGTCTTTGATGTCGAGTAAAATTTGCAGACTAATAGGTTTAAATTTTTCAGCCCTCGGCGGAAGTATATGCTAAATCCTCTGCCATCTATTATGTCGAATATAACTGAAGTCGAAGAGGGAAGTGTCAGGTCATCAATGGCAAAAATGCCTCCAAGTTAAAAAAAATAACTTTTATACTATTTAACAATAGTAACTAAAATTAACAAATAGATACATTAAAAATAAAACAAACTAAAAATATAGCATCAAGAGATTCGTCCTCAACGCTGTCAGTTGGAAATGTGCCCAAGAGACTGGCAGCATTACCACCTCCCGTATTATTATTATACTCTTTGATTGCCACGTTCAATGGCAATGCTTAGCCTCTGGCCAAAGTAAAAGCCAGCTCTTGGGTCACGGGAAGTGTCAACCAGCCGTTTCTAAATTTCTTTGAATTTTAAGGCTGTGAGCACAAGGGCCACGGCCCGAGGTTTTCAACCCCTATAATAAGGTACATTTACGTTGCTTGAGGTTTTCCACAGCCGCAGCGGCAGCGCCAGCACAACACGATGAACTAGGAAATTGGATGGCGCAAGACTATTACAGGTTGCGTCTCACACTAAAGGCCTACCCATCTTCCATGGAAACAAAGATATACCGTCCGGTCTTTTGCCATCTTCACGTGCCAAGCCAGGAACGCCGAGTGACGGTGACAAGAGCTCGACGGATAAAAATAAATAATAGAAGAGCTGTGAGGGTGGAACTGCTATAAATAGTTTTTTTACCCTATTTGTAATAAATAATGAAGGACAATCATGGAATAAATTGCTATAAAAATCAATTCCTAAATGTTTTATAGATTTAGAACAATTATTATATATATATAATATACTACTACACTAATATACTTACTACTGTAGTAATTTTTCATTTGTTTGAGGTTATGTAATAGTAGCATTTTATTATTTAGACTGACAGCTTTATTCATAAAAACTTTATAACCATTATTACATAGCTAAAATACTGATAAGCAGATGCTTTATTCAAAATTTTCTATGGTTAATTTGATTTTAGAATCTCAAGTTTAGTACTAACACTCTCTATCCCACACATTTTATTAGTGAGAAAATAAGAGAGGTCTAGCAGCTCTAGGATCTTAGTCCATTATGCATGGATGTTGCAAAGTTTGAATAAACAAACAAATAAGATATTAACTTTTAGCACTCTGATATCGTTATTAAATCATGAAAGAGAAGAAAAGACTAGGTTCTATGTTTGAAGAAAAAACAGAATATATGTTTGATGTCTGATACTGTCAATTAGCTGTCAAGCTGTGAACTGTCATCAGTGTCATCTTTTCTTCTTGGATTTTGTTTGGTCCAGGTTTTATTCTAGTGCTCACGATAACTTCGCGAAATAAGTTGGTGGAAATAACAGATAACGGCGTCTCAAAATGCAACGCAGCATTGTAGAGTATTATGCTGAACATGAACATTATAGATGTGGGTATTGTAAGCGCCCTGATACTAATTATAGCCATGGTAAGTTTATAAACATTTTTTTGAGATTCATTTGTTAATACCTTAATATTAAGACATTATATTGATACAGGTATGTGGGCTCATGCCATGACTGTGAGTGACTATCAAGATTTAATTGATAGAGGATGGAGGCGGTCAGGAAAATATTGCTATAAGCCGACCATGGACGTAACTTGTTGCCCTATGTACACTATACGGTTTGTATTCAATGTAGAACTACTGCATATATGCTTTCTTTGAACTATTACGATTGATCCCGGTAACTTGAGGATGGATATCAAATAAATATATTAAAAACTGTGTCATCGTTGGAGTGTTTGATATGGTGGTGGCTGCTTAGTGCTATGATCAATAAATATGTTCTGTGTTGGCAGACAAAGTAATTAGTTAATATTATTATTTGACACTTAGATGCAGGGCCTTAGAGTTCAAACCAACAAAGTCCCAAAAGAAAGTTATGAAGCGAGTCAACAAGATGTTAGTTGGTCAAGACAAGTCCCAGCCATCAGGATCATCAGGAGATGGGGGGAGGAAGATGTCCACCTGTAGCAGTGGTAGTGAGGTCTTGGCTGAAGGCTTTGAAGAGGGAGGGGAGCAGTTTGTGGAAACTATGAGGGAACATCAAGACATTAACTTCGATATTGTTAGCAATAGTGAAGTTCCAAAATATTATGCAGGAGAAGGTGTTGGAGGTACCTTTCCATGTATTTTATTTATTTTTATTAATTGCTTAAAATAACAACCAAACTATTCATATTGTAGCAGCATAGTATAATTATTTCCATCTTCTTTATAAAATCCAAATTTACATTTTCCATTGGAGAATGCAGTTATAAAACTAGGTACCAAACAGGAAAAATCTTCATAAAAGTTAGCGTGCCTGATTTGTTTTGTAACTTCATGTATTAATTTAATAAAATCACATACCTACATTGTGCAAGTCACATAAACACTGTGAAAAGGAATCTGATAACAACAGTAGGCAATGACTCATGAAGTAAAACATTTCCATATTTTTTTATTTAAGGTATTATTAAATATTATCAAGCAATTTAGAAGTTAGAAGAATGAATCGGAATTCTAATATTGCAAATTTTTTTTTCAGATGGGTCAGTTCAAAAAGATGTTATAATACCAGAACAGTGTAATTCTATTGCTCCACAGGAAAAAATAGTCAATACAGGTTTGTGTTATTTTCTTAGTTAATATATAAGATCAAATAAACTCAAAGTAACTTAAACAAGACTTAAAGTAAGGCTTGTATGATTTTAAGAAGGTTTCTAAACAATTGCCAGGGGTTAAACACTGAATGAGCTCACTCCCAGGCGCAAAGTGATCAAGCTCACGCATTTTAAAATAGCGAGTTAGACCTCTGATTAGTTCACAAAAAGCTACACATTTCAGTATGCAAATTCGGATGCTAAGCTGCGCCTACATGCGAATGCCGATAATCGCGGCGTTGAAAAGTCTGTGACCGTGGCTTTACCATATAAGTTGCAGTGCTATGATGCGTTCTTTAGCGCCGTTGCGCCGCAAAACAACTAGTCCCTTCAAACATTGTCCCGTCTCAGTGTGCTGACTGCTGCTCGAAAACATGCTTCGAAGAGAACAAAATTCTAAAATGTTTGAAATTGAAAACAAATGAATTTGTGGCTCAAGCACTCAAAAACGCTTATTAAGTTCATAACATGAGCCACTAGCATCTTGTTTCCCAAAAACACATTTAAAATTAATTACATAATATCTTTAAAAAAAATTGTATTTAATTTTTTTTCTCAATAACTAAGAATCTCCGAATGTTGAAACTTTGCAAGTTTGCTTGTAATAATATAAACTTTCTGTAAAAAAAATATCAACCTCCAATTCGACGGCAGGCAATGGAAAACTCAGCCTAATTTTAAGATATCAAAAAAATCCTAACATCTAAAATAAAAAAATAAAAATTTCAAACAAACTAAATGGCATAAAACTAGAAACAAAATAGAACACCATTTATAAATATTGGTTCACTAACCTGTCGTAAGAGCGGCAACAGCGCGCGGTCCTGTAGCGACTTGATCTTTTGGCTTTTAATTATGGATTAATTCTGGATAAGGATTATTGCTCAGTAAAATTACACTGAATCACAGATTATTAACCAGGCAAATAATCAGGCATCTCTCAACCGCGTGTTATTTATTAATCAAATTATTAATCACGATCTCACTGGGTATGATAGTCACTAAATTTTTCGTTTTTCAATATGGCCGCCATGAATTCGAATACACAAATTGCACCGTCGTAAAAGGTTATTTCTAACATCCGACAAGAGGTTCCCATTCGCAGCCATTTGTTTTAATTTATTAAAAGATAAGATTATTCTATCTTTTAAATCTTCAACAGTATCAACAGCTGTTGAGTACACTTCATTTTTGATATGACCCCACAAGAAAAAATCCAGTGGTGTAAGGTCGGGGGACCTGGCTGGCCAACGCGTTGGTCCATAGCGGCCAATCCACTGCTGTCCGAACATTTCAGACAAACGCTCTCTAGCAGGCACCACTGAATGAGCTGGTGCTCCGTCTAATTGATACCACATCTGTCTGTACGCATTTACCGAAAGCTCATCCATGTACTCGGAAACGGGTCCATTGAGGAGTTCTAAAAACTTTTCAGCATTTAAATTTCCATCAATAAAAACCGGACCGATAATGCTATTTCTATGAATGCCAGCCCAAACATTGACAGCAAATCTGTACTGGTGCGAAGTCTCCCGTCCTAGATGCGGATTCACGCGGCTCCAGTAACGAAGATTTTGTCTGTTCCATAAACCGTTCCTTGTGAATGTACTTTCATCAGTCCACATCACATTGTACAAGAAATCCGGATTCTCAAAATGTTTTGTTTCAATCCAGCGACAGAAGTTTTCCCTAACTGGTTTGTCTCTCGGTAACAATGCATGCAATTTCTTGTACTTATACGGCTTCCGTTTGTCGCGTTTTAAAACTTTTAGAATCGTTGTATGGTTAACACGAAAATGTCGACCTGCCCTTCGCAAACTACACGTTGGGTTGCGTTCAAAATAATTTAAAATTCGTTCCTCAAGGGGCACTCTTACACGTGGAGGGGCATTATCCACATGCGGGATTAAGGATCGATTTTCTCGTATCCTCTGGACAGCTTGGACAATGGTGCGCCCGTCGGTCGGACAAACTCGAGTGTTTCCAAACCTCTCTCTGTATGTCCGTATAGCCAAAGCGGCGTTTCTTTGACACTCCCCATAAATTAAAATCATGTCGGTGTACTCCGAAGATGTGTAATTGTAACGAGGCATGATTATTAAAAAAAAAAAAACACGAAAACAATAAAAACTAAGCGTCTAATTTCGCACAATTCACTTAACTGTTTAACTAGATACCTATTAAAACGTTACGTGTCCTGTCACTAAAATAAAGCTTCCAATTTCGCACTAATACCGTCGTAAATAAAGTCACAAATTCAAACACACGAGTGGCGAGCGGCGGGGAAGTACCTACTTCAAAGGCCCGGCGCGGCACTCTTGCGCTTACAAAGCTAGGACGCGTGGATCGTCACAGGATCGCGGCGGCACACTGACCTAAATTTGTAGTTGCAAAAGCGAAGTAACAAAAGAAACTAGATTTATCTCTTTCGCACACACAACATTTTCTATTAAGTATGAGTGCATAGCAATTTCCGCATTCGGTACTTTCTTATCCAACTCTGATGACATGCTTTATGACTCTTATTACTCAGGTTTAAAGTATATTTTTCTCTAAATCAAATTAAATAACTAATTTGGTGCAAGTTTTTAAGTAGCGAGTTGGCAACGTGACTTTAATGTTTTGATGTTTATACCGATGGGGGTCGTTAACCTGACAGTGCTTCCCTATTAACAGATACAGCATGTAGCAAATTTTAAAAATGAAAAATATTTTCCTGTGACTAAACTACTGGATATATTCAAATGATTTTTTGTATGTAGACTGAGAACGTCTTGAGGCATGCGAAGTTTAATTTAATGTTGTATTGTCATCACCACTCTGTATGTATAATTACATTAATATAGTAGAGAAATACTGATAATTTTAGAGGTTTCTAATGTGATGCTGATGTTGTTAATAAACACATTTTTTTGCGCTTACGTTGCAAACGCAGGCTGAACCCTATGAGATAGGTAGATAAATAAAGTACTACAGTATTGTACACCTTAAAAAGGTACACAAAAATGTCCGCGATGGAATATGTCTATCTCTTAGGGATAACCCACAATATCCTTTACTTTTTACGAGAAATAATGGCTTATTTACGAAGCGATTTTAAGCAATACAACATTAATCCTTATCCAATTAAGTACCTTAAATACATTGTGCATTTAATATAGATCAATGTGGCCCTTTACAGCACGTAATTTAAATGAATATTTTCGAAGATATTACAGATTTAAAATGCAGGGGCATAGTGGTTGTATATGTCACCGGAAAATAGCAAACTCCGTAAGATTATAAAATAACTTGATAGATTGTAAACTCTCAATAAATTGTCAACTGAACATTTGGAATACTATTTTACGCATCAAAATTTTTTAGTCTATCTAAAACTGTGAACTACCATAAACTGGCGATCAATCAGCTGTCTGGCCTACAATTTATCTGTTTTGGTGTGATAGTTAAGTTGGAAACTTGGCTCCTCATTGGTCTTTGTTTTCTCTGAAAAGACCAATGAGAGCTTTGTTTCCAGGTTTACTTTCACACGAAAACAGATAAATTGTAGACTTGTGCTCCGATTGGTTGCCATTTTATTATAATCCACAATTTCCCGGAATGACTTGGCAAAATTATAGACTATCAAATTTTGATGCGTAAAATAGTATTCCAAATGTTCAGTTGACAATTTATCGAGAGTTTACAATCTCTCAAGTTATTTTATAATCTTACGGAGTTTGCTATTTTCCGGTGACATATATAAAGACATTCTGTAGTATATTTAGTATCAGCTTTGCACCCGTGCGAAGCCGGGGCGGGTCGCTAGTTTTTAAATAAATAGATTGATTTCATAGATTAAAAATAAAATAAATTTGCTACATAATCATGTGTTCAATTAGGTACTATAATTGGGTGCCCATTTAAGGGCAAAAGCCTCCTCCATTCCCATCCACTAGCATCTTATGAACTTAAAAATAACTTTCCTTTTTAATAAAAACTTGCAGAATCGAGTCCGGATCCTAGTAAGGCGCCATGTAAAAAAGCCAAGCAACTGAGGCGAGAGAGGAAACTAGAAAAACTAAAAGAGAAGGGTATTGATGTAGCAGCCATATACATACGAAAAAATAAAGAGAAACAAATTGAAGATTTTATAAATGAGTTGCCCGATGATGTCAAACACAAACTTGAGGTACTCAATCAATGCTATGTACGGTTTTTTGTTTCCCATTGTCAGTTTTTTGTAGTGACCAAACCATTTGAGTACTTCATTCTGTACTTAATGGTACTGAGGCAAATCATTAGACGTATTTTCCCAATTGATAAAAATCTCAGTAAGTATGAATTGTATTTCGTAATAACTCGTTTTTTTACCACATGAATTGTGAATCTTGAATGTTCCCCTACATCATTTTATTCATGTACCTATTTTTAGATAAAACTCGTCAGGACAAATCCGCCTAGCCCGGAATGGCTAGCAACAGCCAAGGAGACACATGAAGTGTATGTCAAATATCAAACAACAATACATGATGATAAGCCAGACAAGTGTACTGAACCCAAGTTCAAGGACTTTTTAGTACAAAGTCCATTGATGGTGAGTCATGCGGTCCTAATAAAATTCTAGGTTTCAGGTGTAAGTACATTCTTGAACTAGAAAAACCTAATGTTTGAAAGACCCAGTTTCAATAGGTTAATAAAACACTATAATTGATTATTATAAATTTAAATTGTTTATGTCACAAGGTTTTCTAGTTCATCGCGGTAGGTGTCACAACTTCTGCCAATAAGGTAATATCGATGGTTCTTTTCATAAAGGCTAAAATATTAATTATTTACTAGAATTCTGAATTTTACTACAAACACTGCCAACCCGTTTGGGGAATATACTTTTTAGTTTTTACTATTTAAGTTGTTAAAATATTTTGACTGTCCAGTCATTGGCAAGAACGGGATGATCGTGTTAATAAGTGATTAAAATAAAATATAAATAAAGTTTTAACAAAATTATTAAGTTGATAAGAACTTTTCTTATGAGAGAGGAAAAAGTGCGTTTATTTGGTAAATATTGACTTGAAGTAGAGTTAATGAAGTTTTGTATGTTATTTAGGAAGAACACAGGGAGGATGGTCCCCGCTGTGGCTACGGGTCGTTCCACCAACAGTACTGGCTAGACGGCAAGATCATAGCCGTCGGAGTCATCGACATACTGCCCAAGTGTGTCTCCTCGGTTTACTTCTTCTATGACCCACAGTATATGAACCTGACATTAGGAACTTATGGAGCTCTGAGGTAAGGAACTATATATCTTAAAGAAAATCCCCAATCCTTGCAGGTTTATTAATAAAAGACCCACATCCGACTAAACAAATTTGAAAAAAAAAATGTATGATTATTATCAAAGGAAAGTATTTTACATAAATACGTAAATTTTTACTTTGTTATATTTTAGAGAGATCGAGTTTACAAGACACATGCATTCCGAGTGTCCAGAAATCGAGTATTATTACATGGGGTACTATATTCACTCGTGCTGCAAAATGAGGTATAAAGGGAACTTCTTCCCTTCGGATTTGATGTGTCCAGAGACATACAAATGGTTCCCGTTAGTCGATTGTGTCCCTAAGTTAGAGACATCGCCGTACTCGAGGCTAGACCCAGATGTCGACAGTGTGGATGAGAATTTTCCAAGGGAAAGCGACTTGAACTACATACCGATATGGGTGAATGGGGCTGTGATGCTATACAAGGCGTATAAAAGGCATGCAGTCGGGAAGAAGAACGGTAACCAAACTAGCGAACTCATAGAGTACGCTCGCCTAGTCGGCACTAAATCGGCCAAGAGCTTAATATTAGTGCGATAAAAACCAATATATTCAATGTAATAGCTAATAATAAATGTTGTATTATTTTAATTCACTATTAAAGTCACGTAGCCTTTTCAACCTTTTCATTAATAAATTCTCGAAGTCCTTGCTGTAATGAGTGGAATTTTAGCGCCAGTTGACCTAAAGTATGGAAATGTTCTGTCACTTTTACCGCACTTACACTTATTACTGCGTGACACATACTTGTGCTTTTAATCTTGGCATATTAATTGTAAGCATGTCGCTCTTTTGTTAAGAACATGAGAACGGCGAATAGTTGGTAATAGACCTTGTAAAGGGAATGGCTGTCACACTACCGGGCCGCGTCGAAGATCATGTGAAGTACATAAGACTATCGACTCACGTAAATATATGTATTTATTGATGTTTTATCAAAGACAGACAAAGCTCTGCACTTGTGTGACAAAGCTCAAAATAAATTGTATCAGTCATGAGTTCGAGTTTTCCTCCTTGTGGAGAAAGTACAGTATCTAGGTAGGTATATGTATGTGTCTGTCCATTATATCTTTGACTTTTCCACTTGTCTATAAGCTTAATAATTTAAAAAAATAATTGTTAGAAATAAATTAGTCTAAAAATAAGTGATACATTTTTCTGTAAATGTATAAATTAATAATGTGTGTTTTTTTTCGGATTTGTGCGGTTTCTAATCCATTATTTAAGATCGCTTTTAGCGATAAGACCGCCCATTGAGACACCTTAAATAAAGTTTTCTTAATCTATCTTTTCTGTTACTTATATGTTGCAAATAATAAAGAGTATTCTATTCTATTGTATTATATTCTATTCTTTTCAATGGATATTTCTTTGATCCTGGAATTTAACAATTAAAAGATTTAGGTAAAAAGTAGGTTTCCTATTTTACAAAAGTGCGACTATTAAGCATTTTTAAAATTTACAGTTATGTTAAATACTTGAAATTGATTATGTTAACAATTAGCCAGGCTCTTGATTATTTTAATCGTCTCTTTGCCATTTTAAACAGTAAGTTTTCATGTGAATAGTTTTTATGTTCATATCCCACCTGATATAAAACAACAGATGTAATGTAATGTTACGTTGTGCGTACTTAATGGCTTTATGTTTAATTAAATAATTAACTAGTCATGTTAACATCCTTTAGTTTGCAATGCTTAGAGGTTACTTGCAATACTAATATTATAATTATTTTAAATATTGTTGCGTTTTATTTGATCTACCTGCCACTTAGTTACATTAAGTACAGAAACATCAAGCTACAAAAATCTGTCAAATTTCTTTAATACATTTTCAACTTTATCGTTAAAGCATAAGGTTCAGGATTGATTGGGAAAATTTGTCAGTTTCGCGTAGCTTGCTGTGCTGGCGTCTGTACACATAATAATATATTTTGATGCAAGTCGGCAAATGCCCAAGTGCCCACGCGCATCAACCGACGATTTTCAACACACTCATGAAAAAAAAATTGTTGTTGTATCGAAATATTTGTGAGATTTTTGTTTCGGTATAAAAAGGAAGCAGCACTGAATCTTTTCCTCTTTCTGAATCTAACCGTAGGGGCAAAAAGAGCCAGTTTACGACAACGGTGAAAAAATAACAATAGAGTGATCTTCCGAAAAAAGCTTACCAGCATTTATTATTATTAAGAGGTAAAATTTATTGTTGGAGGTAATCTCTGTCATCATTCGGTTTTGAATCTTTAGAACCGTCAGATAGTTGCACTATGGCCGAGTGCCATTGCCCCGAAAAAATGCACGGTTCATTCAATTTCACCACGTGTATTTATTTTTTCGTTGAACGCGTATTTTCCAGAATTAATATTCTTTTTTTTTAAGATTTTGCTTTAGTATAAGCATAATGCGATTTGACGACCCCTTAGCTGGTCTGATTGTTTAAATTGATTTTCAACAGACAGTCGCATCAATTGACTCGCGTTTTGTATGTCCGTGACTACCGCCAGATTACCAACGCCAATCCAATATACTCATTCCAATTTTGGGTACTAATTTTCTATGTAGGTTTGAGCAAAGCGAGCGACAAGCTCCTCAGCGGGGGCGTGACTACTGCCGGACCACCTTCAAAGTCGATTTTCTCGAAAACTACCAAGGTACCCATTTTGATATTCGAGTACTAAGTACTAGACTACTAAAGTATCAAT
Organism: Mamestra configurata; assembly: GCA_002192655.3. Taxonomy (NCBI): domain Eukaryota; kingdom Metazoa; phylum Arthropoda; class Insecta; order Lepidoptera; family Noctuidae; genus Mamestra; species Mamestra configurata. Next base: position 168,061 of record NDFZ01005472.1, read on the forward strand.
TGACTAATTATTTACCAAATAAGGAAGCGATTGACGTTGGTGCATGGTCTGATAACTCATTTTCAGTAACCGAGGGTAAATACCTACTGTTATACTTAACGTTCAAAAGGACGTTTCTGCACATCATCATCATCATCAACTTTAGAAATCAACAGTTAGAAATAGGTTTTTCCAATCGTAGCTACTCCATTCAGAACGATCCGCTAGTAGACTTAACATTTTCCTACTGCCTACTTCCCACCCTGCGGAGGTGGTCGCTCTTCCTAGCCTGAGGGCGAACTAGCTGTTGGCAACAGGCAATCGTAGGGTGGCTCGCACTGGGCACGCCACAATTGCGGCGGTAAGGCCCCTCTTTGAGGAGTGGCTGGAGAGGCGCCACGGCGTCCTCACCTTCCGCCTGACGCAGGTACTTACCGGACACGGCTGTTTCGGGAGGTACCTGTTTCGGATTAAGCGGGAGGACACGCCCGGGTGTCAGCACTGTGAGGATCGCCCGGAGGACACGGTGGAGCATACGGTGGAGGTCTGCCCTGCTTGGGCTGAGCA
>NDFZ01005472.1:174288-221093 GCA_002192655.3 Mamestra configurata
CCCCCCCCCCCCCCCCAAACCTCATTTAATGTTTACTTTGCTAAAAATCTATCATCAGCGGGATCAAGCCCCCTCCAAACGTTAATCCTGGATCCATCCCTGTAGGTCAGCATCTCCACATAATTATGAAGCCCATGATATCAGGGTTAATCTATGAGGAATGAGTACAACTAGGTACTAGTGTCTAGACGAGACTCCACAACCTTATCTATGTGGTGCAGTCGGCTATTCTTGGAACCTCTGTCTGCGACCTGCATACTTACTACCCCAGATGGGTGATAGTAGCCCGGTACCTACCTGTTTTTCAAGCCGCCATTAAGAACTGAAAGCTTCTAGTTAATTTATTTAGAACGAAAGATTTTTGTGTATTGTAGCTTTAATTTTTTCACCAATTTCTGCTTGTCTGGTGGGCCTTGGGTCTCACGTCAAAGAGAATATCACGTTTCCAGTTGTTTGGCAAATGCAACAGGATTCTTCGACAGACCAAAGCACTATTGTGGATATATATTCTGGTTCCGTAAGTATTCTGTTAAATTCCTGCAGTCACGTACTAGTAAACAATGATCGATTTGATTTGCAAAGCTTGGTAATTACAATAATTTATCTAAGTTGTCCTGCTTGTGATTATCTATTGTTATTACGCTACTGTAGCTGCATGGGTAGGTAGATACTATCTGGAACTCGGAGATCTACTCCCAAGACACTTGGTTGAGGTCAACGATGAATACCTAAGTATATACTTAGGCACATGGATGCACAGTTTACCGACTTAACACCTATCTCCCCTAGATAGGTTTCAAGTAGGTAAATTGTTGAAGTACCTAAGTTATAAGGAAACGTATGCTCTGAATATGGTGTTCCTCAAACCAACTGTTGTACCTACCTCAATGAGTTTACAACCTAATGTCATTTGAGAAGAGTTTACGATAAATGTCAAGCATTCGACACTTATAAAAAGTAATAAGAATACTCTCGTCGTTGCACTTCAGGTTTTTTCCGCATGACACGTTAATACAGTCTATTTACTTAACGGGTCATGTCTCCAAAAGTAGATAGCTTACCTAGCTATCTAGATACGGCTGTACGAGTATTAGCAGTGAAGTACGCGCCATAGGTTTTAAGTTACGACGTTGATGCTAATGCCCATTGACGATCGGATGTTTTGAAGTGGCACGCGAGGTGAGGCCTTCGCTGAATGCAGTGTGCGGATCTAAAAGCAGGCGACGATCTACCATCGGCGAAGGAAGGCAGTCGCAGAAAGACAAGCGTGCGCGCAGCTCGCTAGTACAATTCGCAACCTCCGCCGACGCGCGTGCGTGCTTACAGTGCGGGTGTTCTGTGCTCTCCATGTTACGTGCATAATACGACAAAATGAAATTCCATATTAAAATATTCGGTAAGTTCTAATACAAGAAAACAAAGGTTTTAATACAAAATTAATTGACGCTGCAGCGAAGGCAACCGTGAAACAATAAGAAATAATAATTACGGACGCATTATATAATTAAATCCATCACCAACATAAATTACAAGATAATCCATGAGCCCATGATATCAGATTTCGGTCGGTAATTCCCGTAAAGTGGGTTTTTACCAAGAAAAGTTTAGTAATTGCTTTAAATTTTTGTTTTTAAGCATTAAGTAAGCGCAAGCGAGAGGTGTTGTTAAAAGTCAAATTAACGTTAGTGATCGTCAGATACTCTGAGACATTTTGTTGCTTGTAAACTTGCTTTGTATACATTTGTAAAAGGTCGAAGTTTTTCTCGATAAATACAATGTCGTTATGGAATGAACACAAGTTACATACAATTCAACGTTAAGTAGGAACTTAGACAAATTAATTGATCACTCATCAATTTATCTGTTATTTTATTGGTATATTAAATCAGTTTACTGAGTCTTCCACACTTCCACCACCGTTTTTCAGTAGCTTAATAAAGATAGCCACTGAAAATCTGCTACACGCGTTTTTTTCATTTTCTGCGCGAACTGAAACCAACAAGTGTATTGTCTTGGTTGTATGTTGTATTCAACAGTTGTTTTGTCACAAAGGCTATAATAGAAAATATGTCTTTAAGTATAAACACTGCCCCCTTAGTAGGTACCTCCAACTGGTACTGTGTACAGCTGAAATAACATTCCAAATATACATAAGTGTTTAGAACATATTTATTCAAATATGTCGTGTCTTATGTATTCAACATTATCAAGAGTCGTGCCGAGAGAGCTGTTTATATTTTAATTATATTTTTTATCTACATATTTTGCCTTAGCATATTTAATTAGCTAATCTCTATCAATACAAGGGAAACTGACTGACTGACATGTTATTATTAATAACGCACAGCTGGACTAGGAATATGAAATGCTGTACAAGGCTTTCTTTTATGATGTTGGTGACTACTAAGAAGGGATTTTTGGAAATTTAATCTTTAAAGGTGAAAGGGGGAAAATCTGAGCAGACAAGTCGCGGCCAAAGTACTATTATCTTAGTAATACAGGTTTATTTTTTAGGTATTTCGCTTTGTATTTATTGAAACTGAAATGTAGCGTAGATAATTGTATAATAGCGCACCTAATTTTCTTTGTTATTGTGACCACCACATTTGAATGGCGGCAACACATCGGAACAGCATTGTTAATTTCGATATGGTAAATGAAAATTAATTTACAGTATTGAAACTGAAATAGGTGGGGTGCGGAAAACTCACAAAGAAAATGAATAGGCAGTTAGCCAATTTATCTTTTTTCTTATTGGTAAACAAATATCTATTGTACCTAGGTACGTGTATAAGGTCTCTACGTAAGTACGAGGTAACTTAACTACATAGTCCCAGTGAAATTAAGTAGTTCAAATAATTTAATGGCTCTTAATCTACTAGGCACAGTCGGAAGAATCTAAACTTTTTTACCGAGCTCGTTATCGAAAACTAGTTTACAAAACCATTTTGATGAAAAAAAGTTACTAATAATTATAATAATTAATATTTTTTCAAATAAAAAAGTCTACAAAATATTTGCCTAAAAATAAACTAAACTAAGATATTTTATTAAACATCCAATTAACTTATGATACTAACGATTTTTTACGCCAACCGCAAGCTCTCTCTCTCTCAATGAAATCTATATTGAATGTGCTATGTAATAATGTAATTATTATAGCCACATTTATTGAGATAGGACTAGAAAATTGCAACTTTGCATTCTTGAAAGCCAATTCTCGTGTTTAAAAGCCATTAAATTCAAGTCGCAAAATCATCTCAGCGACAATCAATGTAACTTATCGAAATGTTCCTACACTTTGACCATTTCCCTTTCCCAATCAGTGTGTTTTGACAGTTTGTGACTGTGATGTGAATGCGCACGCATCTTAAAAATACTAGAATTGTCACTCTGAACATAGTGCCACCACTATGTTTTTTATTTTATTTTTTTAATTATGGGTAATCATCGAATGAATGCTTCCGCTCTGGGCGGAGCGGAAGGGAGTGTCAGACTCTTACTGACTAAAACCCATCGGTGTTCCTCTAAATGTCTTTTGCGTTCCAGGGGTGACTCTTTCGAACAAACTCCGCAACCCTAGCAGGACCGTTACTGTACTGTACTGTAGGTACTGTGTCAATAGTTTGATCGAAGTCAATAAGTTTGTTTGAATAACCAATCAATGCAGGTACTTCCCTATGACTATGTTATTAAAGCAGTCATGTTCAATCAACGTTAACCACTTAACAGGCAATTAGGTGACGATGTGTGAACTTGTCAAGTATTCTATCAAACACTATATTTTAATAGAAACATTAGCTTTCGCTCGCGGCTTCGCCCGTGGTAATTAATATAAATGTTCGCAATTTCTGGCTTATACGTAATCGCCTCCATGGTCCCATCTTTAAACCAAAATTCATCAAAATTGGTTCAGCGATTTAGGCAAGAAACGTGTCTAAAACAAACAAACAAACTCTTTTTCGCATGTATTAGTTAGAATGTTTTCTTACTACGTAGTAATAACAATATTCAGACCACCTTCGATGTGATGCCAAATTGAATTCAACAACCTCTTGTCAGAAAGAGAGAGCTGAATCTCCCAATCAAAACAAGTTATAAGTTTTCAATGAAATCAAAAATAAGGCTCTAAAGCGAACGGAATGAATAAATGATTAATGATTGCAAGGCTTCACAAACAACTTTATAATGGCTTGGTTCGCAGAAAACTTGTGTTTTTGTAACATACAACATTATGCACGGGTTGTGTTCATTGATGAAGGTGGTGCCCTTGGTGGGATCGGTGTAACATGCTTGGTTCCGTCGCTCCACAGTTCAGTGGTTTTGCCACTAGTTCCGGACGATCGCAATATCGTTGTAAAAAAATAGCAGCATGACTTGAGCGTCACCAGTTCTTTAACAGGTTTCTCCCAACTAACCGGTTATTTACCTGAATTCTGATTACGAATAATGCCCAATTAATTGCAATCGGGCGAAAACATTCATAACAAAATATGTTAAGACATATTATTATGTAAATTCATAAATGAGGAAAGTTCTTATTACTCGTTACGAATAGTACAGTCATCAGCATTAGTCATTTAACATTTCGAAATTAATTATGTAACATGTCGAGACTGTTGTTTATTTATAATTATTAATTATGGACCAGGTACCAATATGTACTAGGTACATTGTTTTACCGGCGGTTCCAGGGAGGGGGCGGGGGGCTAAAGCCCGAGACATGTTTGGTAGTCTACAACCTAACGAAATCATAGAGGAACATCCGAAAAGTACTCAAAGGAGGCTTGTTATTCGTTAAGCAAAATAGTCAAAGTCAAAGTCAAAGTCAAAGTCAAAACGTTTATTTCAATTAGGCCATTAAACGGCACTTTTGAACGTCATCGTTTACAGTTCAGTAAAATAATAATGTAACATTAATAAAGTGACTCTACTGTCCATTCGGAAAGGTAGATTCTTATGGAGAAGAACGGACAAGAAACTCCATAGTTACTCTTTTTAAATAATGATTTTACAAAATTTGGTATACAACAATTAATTTAATATTATGTGAGGACGATGCACCCAGAGTATGCTACTTAAAGAACAAAGTATCACCAGCAGAGGTAAACTTATTAATTTCCTAAAGAAATTTAGGTAAATTGTACTCACATATTTACAAACATTGGAACCATTAATTAAACAACAGTGTGTGAGTCAACAGAAAAATAAAAACACAAAAAAAGAAACAGTATATCTATAAAGTTAATACATTAATCAACCAGTTTGACCTTCACCCTTGATTGTCCTATGGAGCAGGACCAGCATGTTTCCAAGCATTCTTATCCTGAATGTAATCTTCTAATTTGTAATATGCTTGTTCACAAAGTGTACTTTTAACATGAGTTTTAAATTTTCTTTCATTTAGTTCTAATATGTCAGAAGGTATTTTGTTGTAACATTTAACACAATACCCCATGAAAGAAGTGTGGACTTTAGCTAATCTAAAAAATGGTTGATCTAATTTGTCTTTATTTCTAGTATTAAAATTATGTCTATCACTAATTTTACTAAAAAGATGTCGATTTTTCCGCACATACATAATATTTTCATAAATGAATTGGCAAGGGACTGTCATAATATTAATCTTTTTAAAAAGTTCCCTAAGAGAATCACGGCGACGCAGATTATAAACGGCTCTGACAGCTCTCTTTTGTAAAATAAATATGGATTCAATGTCAGCAGCCCGACCCCACAGCAAAATACCGTACGACATAATGCTGTGAAAGTAACTAAAGTAGACCAAACGTGCGGTTTCTACGTCTGTTAACTGTCTTATCTTTCTAACAGCATACGCGGCTGAGCTTAGACGACCCGCAAGAGATGTTATATGAGGCCCCCATTGTAATTTCTCGTCCAATGTGATACCTAGGAAAACCGTCTGATTAATGAACTCCAGTTTTTCTCCATTCAATATGATGTCACATTCGCTACTTTTAACATTTGGTAAAGAAAATCTAATACATTTAGTTTTTTTTTTATTTAAAACCAAGTTGTTTGCCGTAAACCAATTTTGGACCTGATGAATAGAGCTATTGACGTCGTCAAGATTTTGTGAACGTCGGTCTATTTTAAATATTAATGATGTGTCATCCGCAAATAACACCATCTTTGGTTGATTTTTAAGTAATTGGGGCAAATCATTTATGTAAACTAAAAAAAGGAATGGACCCAATATTGAACCCTGAGGAACGCCCATTGTCGTTTCCGACCCTATTGAGTTTACACCGTTTATCTGAACTTTAACCTGTCTGCCCATCAAGTATGAACTAAGTAAACCAAGGGCTCTATTCCTAATCCCATAGTGCTCAAGTTTCAACAAAAGCGTCTCATGGTTAACGCAGTCGAACGCTTTCGAGAGGTCGCAGAATATTCCAATGGCATCTTGCGACTCTTCCCAGGCGTTAAAAATGTTCTTTATTAGGGTGACACCGGCGTCAGTTGTACAACGCCCTTTGGTGAAACCGTACTGGTGTTCATGAAAGATGGAATTTTTATTAAAGTGACGTAACATCTGACTAAGCATTAACTTTTCAAACACTTTACTGAGAACTGGCAGAATTGACACCGGCCGATAATTGTTGGGTTCTTGAGAATCACCCGATTTGAACAATGGAACGACTTTAAACGACTTTATAAAATGTCTTGTGCTTTTCTAGTGTTTACTTTGCCCTCAGCGTAGTCAATCAAGCCAAGCCTGGATCCGCCACTGATTGATTTCTTATACATATATATCGATATCGCAATTTATACTCATAATATTAATAAAATAACACAGATACAAGTTGGACACAGAAATAGGTACTGTAACAAACTACCGACTTCATTTTAGATAGGTACTAATTCTCGACAGTTATTTCTGTTCATCATAATTTATTATACTTGGGCAATGCATGTACAAAAGAAAAGAAAAGATCATCGTAAACCATTTCTGAAACGGAACAATGAACACTTAATGTTTATGTTGACTGTACTGGCAGGAAACAGTAGAGTTTCCATTCACGTTTTCCTTCTTGCAAGTACTTAGCTGCCACCCGAAAACCGCGAATTTATCAATATTTATTTTATCTACATAGTTGACAACTTGTTGTATCTCAATATTGGTTGTTATGTTTTTTGATCAGGTTCAAATCAACCTGAAAACAATATACGTTCTAATTGTGTAGAAAAAATCGAAAAGAAAATGCAGATTTTTTTCAATAACCCTTAAAACTTAATAACCCTTGTGCTAAGGTTATTTATAGTTATAATAACACACTTTGCTTAGCAATGAGGTAGTAGTGACAGTAAATAAATATGGAGGCCTTGCCTAGAGGTTATGAGAATAAATAGGAAATCGATACAATCACCGTGAGTTACACGTGCAGAGGTGCTACGGGTATTGCACATCCTAAAATTGTTTAGAAAAGTGTTATGTTTTAACATTCTATTATATTTACCCTCAGCTCATTTCGTTTCGCTATATCCATGGCGGATCTCATTACTCAAGTGTTTTGGCATCGCAAATCTTTTGTGAAATATTAATTGCCTTCTTTTTATTTGGTACTCTGAAAGACCAAAACACAATGATGCTTGTGGGTTATTTTTAAATATTATTTTCAATAGAAATATAACAAATGACAACATAAAATATAATTGCTTGCATATTTTTCTCCGCTGTCTTACGCTTGGCGTGATGTAAGGAATAAGGATGTAAACACACTGACCGGTTCTCCGAAGACGAAATTTTGCATCTCGATGTCGACCGTCGTTGTGCGAAATGAATCATAAACCTTTTTAAATATCAGTAAGTAGGCTGTACCGTTAGAGTATGTATACCTGTAACAAGTCGCAGCGAGTGTTTAATCAATTTGAAAGTTCAGTGTTCGACATCTGTCACTTTTGTTATTTTAATAGGTAGGTACGTGTTTTGGTCCCCGCTGCCGTTAGGTTCTGCGATGGCAAGATTAATACAAATGATAGGCATGTGGAAAAAAGCTTCTGACTAACTTTCAAAGACCTTGACCGCTTCTAGCTTATAAATAGTGACAGGAGAAAGTTAGGGACTGCTCACAGCGTTATTCGAAATATGTAGGTAGGTAGGTACACTCTTATTTATGGGTAGGTTAATGCTCAGATTTATTTAGCATGTGGAAATACCTTACGATAAAGTATATTTAGCTATTTTATGATTGTCAACCAACATAATCACACAGTTCAGTGAACGATGCGTAAATAAAGCTCTCTGTAAGAAAAAAAGTTATTTTAAGAAAACTCTTAAGGAAGAATTCGCACTAATCCTTCCACTTAAGTACTTTAATGTGCGCGCAATAATAAAAGTATTCCGTGTGAGGCTAATAAAGTGTTATGGGGCAGGAACGGGATGGTCCGCGATCATTAGCGACGCTGGCGCCAGCATCAGCAGCGACGCGGCGGCGCGGCGGGCGGCGCGGCGTGGCGCCTGCCTAGTACTGCCTGCATTCTTGCACTTTCACCGCTACGCAGACACTCGGATTCTTCCAGAATGCAAGCCTAGCACGAGCTAAGACCTCACCGTTACGCAAATGATTGACGCCGTCTACCAACCCATTAAAATAAGCATGCGTCTGCGAGGTTAAGTAGCTCATTCAATCACACATTTGCTTTTGCATTACTGTTCAAGTCAAAAGCTCATTTATTGATGTCTCGCCGGTGCACGGTGGACGCACCATTGTAAATGCATGGAACGCACGTGAATAATCTCGAATTCGTTGTCGCTGATCTGTGTAAAACTGTAAACATATCACTTTGCATAAGGCGTCTTAGGCTAAAGTTCGATTTCTTTGATCTCATCTCGAATGTTTTCAATAAAACATCAACTGTTAAATCATTAAGTAAACAATAGACGGAGATAAGTAGCTATGATGTTTGTACATGTAATAAATGATAGCGAATCTCATGACTGCGCCTGGTACGGGCTGAGGCACGGGCAGTAATCACTGTTCGCAAACACATCAATTAGGTAAACGACAGGCTATTCACGGCGACACAATAGCACCACCGAATAACAATAGGTTTGCCAGGACAATGTGGTCACCCCGCCCTCTGGCATGTTTCTGCGAACGCCGGTACTACTTAACATTTAATGTCACTACAACACGCCCATCGTTAAGCCATATGTAGATGAAGTGATGAAGTTCTAGAATTTGATTGAGTCACTTCAGTTTTGCATACCAAATATTGTTTGAGAAACCAGATTGGCACGAGGAAAAAGCATGAGGAAAGAAGGGACGTTAATTTGAATCTGGTACTAATCCAATGTGACGCATCATTTGGTGATTCTCACAGAATAATTGATTAAGGTTAGGTGAAGCAATCCGACCTAGCCATGGTACTCATATTTACAAGATTTATTAGAGACTCTGCTAGTGATCGTCTGTGTGGTGTAGGTGTACTGAAATATTTTTTTTTTCAATCCGAATGGATCTTATCAATTTAATCTCAATAGGTAGAAAGATTAATATTTTGATATCTATTAACATTTGATTGAACAATGCTGCGAAAATTGTAAAAAATACAAAAGAACGTAGGTACATATTTCTATCAACATTCATAAAGACTTTAGAAGTAAAATCGAAACACGAAAAAGTTATCAAAATAACTTAAAAATAATTGATTCTAGGGGAACACTGATAGACTGGTATAGAAGGAAATTATAGATTACATCATCATAATGTATTCAGATAGGTGAGGAAGGCGTGTCATAAGCGTCGACCTCAGAGGTCGCCGGGGATCGTCTCCAAAAAACACAAATCGATGGCCTGTAGTGGCTGAGTGAGGTTGTTTTGTTGTGATCACGCGGCTATTCAACGAGGCCATGGCCATAGTAAAACACGATATTTTGCAACAGATACTGATTAATTCTACTAGGTATTATTTGCCATGGTATAACGATGGTCTGTCAATGAAAATGGCATGAAAACAGTGGTATATGAACACTTTGTGCCGAAGCCTTTCAAGTTTGATTTAAGTATCAAGTTTTAAGTGGTTAATATTAATTACTTTAATACCAGAAAAAAAACGGTCTAAAAATTGGCGGTCAAGATTAGAGACACGTTTTCAAAGAACGTGCTTGCGAGAACGTGATGGCTAATACTCGTTTGGAATCTTGTATTTTGATTTTTATTTGTAGCCACATTTTTAATGCACCACTTATTTTTCTGTATGGATGATCAATTAATTTCACTTGCATCATGTCAATGATTTCGGCGCAAGCAACTAGTTCAAGCGCTCAATGTGTCAGAAATGTACACCTAACTTTCACCTCGACTTGTTTTTGTTTTGTTTATAATCTCGGTATTCCTAATAAGCGGGTATCTCATTATGCACGGTGCAATGAACCGCACGCGTTCGTCACCGCGACTGCGTCTGATATTGACAATGTATTCGAAAGTTAATGTTCCGCACACTTACGGGTTCTGCGAGGCCGTGCATTCTTGTCGACAACTATTTGCCAAACTCGTGTCTATTTCCGCATTCGTCTAAGGTCGATGACGAAATCGTCTCATCTCACGTCAAAGATTGGACGTAGCGGGGCGAATAGCGATTAAGTTATTGATATTTACGATCAACCTTATTGCAACACAGTTTGTTATCGACTCCAAAATGTCATATTTTTGAGTCGATAAGGAAAATGCCTTCGGTTTTGCGTTTCTGAAAATAATAATAAAAAATAATAATAAAATGTGTATTTGGACACAGAAAAACAAAATCCCCCAAGTACCTATTTTGTTTTTCTGTGTACAATTTTTTTTTTTTTTGTGACTTCCCCCTCCAGTTGTTGTATTACTTTTGTATCGGTATGCTAATCAAAAAGGGTTCTTCTTTTCAGATTTGGTGCCGGCGCGGTTCAATGTAGCCATCATGATGTTCTTCGCTTGTTGGGTCAACTACATGATGAGGGTCAATATGAGCGTCAACATCATAGCGATGGTACCTGATGACACCACAACCACATCGTAAGTGTTACCTACAGATTAGCCAAAAACAGAACTTAAAATCTTAATTCGAGATACATTTTAGTTATTTAATTCAACATTGACACAGACATAATAACAAGGCGAGCAATAATCATAACATGAAATATGAAATTTGCGTTTAGTTTTCATAAAATTAATAGTCGATGCAAAGGTACGTAATTATTAGGTAGCGTGTGTAGCAATGAGTATTGGAGTATAATTAGAGTTCGTGTATTACTGCAGGCCTTAAACCCAATACGTTATCTGTGCATACGTGACTTTCCGCGGCATCAACGTGTTGGTAATGTTGGTATCGTGAACTGTGATTGTACCTGCTGGTAAACTTTACTCAACTATTTCATAGAATTCATAATATTATCTCCGTGAACCGCCCGACACGCTCTTTCAGTTTAATAGATTCTTAATTTCAGTTTGAGTAGCAGAAACCCAAACGGTGGATAGGCATTCTCTACCAATCAATAAGGGTTCTTTCTTACTTCGAAAAATCTTTATTCGAAAAAGATTTATTTTTACATTACATACTTTAATAAGTTTTTATTGTTATGTATAACGATTTATGAATTCTAGTATGATTAATAATAAAATTCGACTCGTTTGTCGGATTCAGATCTAGCTCTATGTATTCAGTCACAGTAAAAAGGTTCGTCACATTAAGGTCTATATTTCTTTGCTTCTTGAATCACTGAAAGTTTTTAACTGCTATACCACAGTAGTATTGTACTAATTCCAATGTGTCGGACTGACACTCATTTGCTACTTCAAAATATAACTCTGAAAATGTAATACATAAAATAGATTAGATTTATTTTTCACTAGCTGCCCGCCCGCTACTCCGCACGCGTGAATATCGAAAATTATCCCAACGGAACATACTCCCGGGATTATTCCAGGCTAGAACTACCTCTGTACCAAATTTCATAAAGATCCGTTCAGCCGTTCCGACGTGATTGAGTAACAAACATCCAAACATCCAAACTTTCGCATTTATAATATTAGTTAGGATTATAAGTATTATATATTATTATTAAATATAATTGGATTATAAATATTAAAATAAATGCCGAGTCTATTAAAAAGGTTGTAGTTTGATGTAGTGTTAGTTGCCCAAATGCAAGAACAAGACGAGACTTGGCCAGTCTTGGTCTTGGTCTTGCATCAATACACCTGGTCTTGGTCTTGGTCTTGGTATTGCACTCCCAGTCTTGGTCTTGGTCTTGGTCTTGCAGCAAGAGTCTCGCAAGTCTTGCAATTACCTATTAGCTTGTCGCTATTTATTAAACGTTACTTTAGATATTAGAACAACGCAATAGAGTAGGTACATTTTGAACTCGAATTAACATTGCCATGGTAAAGACCAACTATAAATTAATAAATGTCTAAACATTTCATGAGAAATTCAAAAAAACAACTGACACCGGTTGGGGTTTGAACCCACGACCTAAGCGGTCAGTGCCGATGCTCTAACTAACTAACTAACCAACTGAGCTATCAACTGTGTCGCGCGGGAGTCAGTCTGTTTCTTAATAAACGTTAACATTTAATAATCTTCAATGTACTAAAACACGGTTTTAACATAGAAAACCAATTAATGACATTAACTTGACTGTATTTTAAAGAACATTATCTGTCTAGAAAGAGATTGATAGACCCTCACCAAATATGAAATGGAAAAAAAAATCGATATCAAGTTTACTGAATTTACCATTTATTTAAATAAAAATACAACACAAATGAAATTACAGAACAGCACACAATAGCTGACATTACTGTTACTTTATATTAATTCTTTTGACCAAGAATTAATAATAAGAAATAATTTTAATAAAACATGTAGGTATCGTTCGTTGGTGCGGCGCGCGTTAGTTGGCTTTTAGTTGGTTAGGCTTACTCCGACAAACCGACACTCGAAGGGGTCTACTGTGAAAAACGTGATTGTTTAAAAAAAATATGATTGCTTTTAAAAACATATTTTTATACCAAGTATATTTTAAAAAAAGTCCTAATTGCAAGACGCAAGAGTCTCGCAGGCTTGGTCTTGTTCTTGCTTAAATCTTGCACAGTCAGTCTTGGTCTTGGTCTTGCTAAAATTAGGCGGTCTTGGTCTTGGTCTTGCTCTTGCAAAAATGCAAGAACAAGACCAAGACTGCAAGACCAAGACCGATTTTGGGCAACACTAGTTTGATGTCATCTAGACACTGCTGAAAGATTTAAGCTATTTATTTTGATCTATGTTTTCAAGTACATAGTAGACTGTCCAGTGAGTCAGTGCCGTAGCTAAAAAATGTTATGTGTCCTGACTAGTTCATGGAAAGAATGATTAAATAAAGAAGGTACAAATAAACCGACTGTACAAATTCTAAAAATATTTCAGTACCGATAATACACGTACTTTTTAATATTTATTTATTTATTAATTTACACATTCAAAAAGATAAACTTTGTGCTGCGTAAAATATATATTTATTACTATGTTTTATTAAGCTCTTAGAACAGTCTTACTTATAGTCTAAATGCGTATCTGCATAAAACCGGAGAAAAAATGTCATCATACATTGTGAAAACTGGAATTAACATAGACGTAAGCAATTGATACAAATACTTAGAATATCAGTTTCAACGTCAATAAGTACGTACTTAGACTATAACATTATGATAGTCACAGAAATCATCTGAGATGAAGTTATTAGGTGTTTTATAACAATAGAACTTTATTTGAAACAAGCTTGTTGCGCACTTCAAATTGTATTTAACCAGTTTTTTTTGGCAAGTTAAACCGTCTGAAACGGGGAAATACATCAATAATATACATAAAAAATAACAACTGCTATTTATACATTAAAAGTAGGTATCTACCTTGTGTAGTAAACTTCGTGGATCGTGTTTAATTCAGGGACTCAAGTTTTGTTGATTTTATCAATAAACTGTTCATTTTGGTGCATAATGTTATGCTAATCAATGTGTCTCGATTTTTTAGCTGAAATTGGGGTTTTGGGAATTTACTTATTAAAAATACATATTTATCCAAAGATTTTAAGCTGAAAACGAAATCTCTCGAACCAGAGAAAATCAAATGTGACACACAAAACACCTAGATGTTTTTCTCGTTTCTATACTGTATTTAGGTGTTTGATATAATAAATACCTACCATTTGAAAAGTATTTAGATATTTTTCGAGATAACATTGTTTTTAAAAGGTACCAAATTTTTGGAAGTACCTACTAATCCGGTGACGAAAATACTTAAAGATAGATAAGATATTAGTTATTTTTTTGTTTTCTTTTGAAAAACGTTGCTCTATACTAGGAATATCTCCTGTATCGTGGGAGCGTTTACAATCAGACACACTCACAAACAGCCAGACCCGGAGCAACTAGCTGTAGGCCATACAAATATGACTGTATTTGTTCCGTACGGGAATCGAACCCGCGACACGCAGCGCAGCAGCCACTTGCTCAACCACAGCGCCAATCGTATCGAAATGTTATAATAGAACGTTTGCCTTGGACAATGGCGCATGCAAATATTTATAAAAGAATACAAATCAAACATTATCATTGTAAAATGTCAAATTTCGTAAACACCATACTGAGTGCAAAAGAAAATTCCTTTAAATAAAAGCATGGTTACTGTAGGAAAAATAATGCGTAAAATGTGTATTTTTCTTGATATTTATTATAAGTACTACTTGAAAAATGACAATCTTAAGCGGTTTTTGAACACATAAATATTTTGTCCACCCGTCCTTTGAAAATTGTACCGATTCCTCTGCGTCGAATTATCTATTGTTTACATTCACGTAAGCCTTAGCTCTAGAGACTCTTCTTGGACAGCTGATAGTCTTATCATGAAATTGATAAGCTCATCTTTCTGAGAGTCGGCACGTGCTCTACAAAAGTTTGATAATATTACTTTCCCGTTGCCGCACTTATCTTATCACTTATGTTTATGGGTATCTAACATAAAATCATCACTTTTGTGTGATTGATCATTGATCCAAGATATATGATATTGCAGTTCATCTGAATAGATACGACTTTCAGAGTCAGAATGAGAGATAAATGTTGTTTTTGTTTTTCTTACTCGAAAATTGGCTCTTACTGCTTTGAGGTTCGTAATGCAATGTAGTTTACCTTACCTTTTTAGGGTTCCATAGTCAACAAGGAACCCTTATAGTTTCACCATATCCGTCCGTCTGTCTGTCTGTATGTCCACGGTTTAGCTCAGAGACGCATAGCGCTATAAAGTTGAAATTTGGTATGGTGATACATATTAACCACGCCGACAAAGTCGTAATATAAGATTTTGAAATACATTTTTAGGGTGTCCCCTACATGTAATGTGGCGATGTTTTTTTTATCGTCTACCCCGTAGTGTGGGGTTTCGTTAGATTGTTCGTTTAAAATATTAAGGGTTTGCTAAAACAATTTTTCTATCCAAGGATCCGTTTGCGAAATATTAAACTTAAAGTGCTAATTTTTGTTAGAGTCACCCCCCCCTGCCAGCTTAACGGTTGTTTTTGGAGACGTGAAAGAATGCATAGAGTATAACGAATTTAAAAGGAAAACTATCAACGCTACCTAGGCTTAGTTAATGAGTAATAGTCGACCAACTTATAAACTGGAACATGGAACTGGGCAAGCAAAAAATCCTAATAATTCTATAGAAAATTACTTGAAACTAAGTGCATTTGTAACTTTTTAACGTAATAATAGTTAAGTGCTTTTTAGTATTTTTCTGGCATGGTTTAGGAGACCGGTAACTACGGAACCTTACACTGTGCGTGGTCCGACACGCACTTGGCCGGTTTTTTTTACTTTTCAAATACGTTTAGTTCGAGAAGGTAGTAAAGTGTTTAGTGAAAGAAAAATTTGAATAGTTGCCTGGGAAAAAATTGGAAAATTTGGGAAAAATTCAAGTTTTTTTTTCTGTGTAATATTTGTATGAACTCAGTTTGGACAAGGAAACGTTTGTCGGGTCAGTTAGAATGCAATAAAATCCTAGAAATACCCAAATTAGCGGTAAAACAATATTCTGTATGTTATCATGGTTATTTTAATCAAACCATGGGTACATGAGCAGCGGCGCGTGTCGGCACAATGAATGGTGACCGCATTGTGGCGCTGAGTGGATCAAGTACATCCAACAGCAGAATCTGATTAAGTATCCAGTTCTTTTTTGTCGCAACCGTACCCAAATTTTATTAGTATCTATAAAAATAATTTTGGTAATTTAGTTAATTGCTATATTTATTACGTATGGATCAAGAAGCTTACATCTTGATTTCTACTACCTACGCGGAGAGTTGATACAAAAACCCCTTTTTCCCGAGTTTACAGTTTTTCGGCCAAGATTTTTTAATTTCCTTTGGTTTGATCGGAAATTTTGGTTCGCTCACAAACGAATAGCATTTATTTTTTAATTCTTTAATGCTGCATGTACGGTTAGGTTAAGTGATGTTTCTTTTAATTGTTGTCTGACAATGTCGTGAATGTCGTCATTCTGAAACAATATTGTGGTACTCTTAGATATTTTCGTTTAAAATCTGAATCAAGCAAACAGGCTTTAATTTTTTGAAACTTGAATATTTTAAACTGCAATAAAAAAACAACAACTTTTATTACCTATCTGGGATCGGTGTGCGGAGGTAAGAACGTAGACCATTTACTTTATGACTAATGTGTCTATGTAAGGAGGTTCCCCTATGTGTTTTATTAAAATTTAAATGAAAGGTTCATTAACGGCACTGTTGGTGCAGATATCTATAATGTATTAGATTGGTAGATACGCTATTTGGAGTCCTTCAACTTTTCCTGTTGTACATTCTCTGTTGCAATTGTTGTAATAGATTTCATAATTTTCTAGAAATTAACAGTCACTAATGAAATACTACTACTTAATAGTAATGTTTGTAATCTGAATTTGAAAATTTTCTGAGTACGAGTGCTGCTGTTGATATGAGTTCACACTAAATAAAAAAATACTTATGCAAACTGAAGGTAAACTGAACGAATTCAAAGTAATCGCATATAGAAAACAGCTCAGAATGTAGTGTAGTATGTAATTGTCATCTACAGGTACCCACGCTCACATTCTTAAGGACACTTAACTCGTAATAACACCTTATTTGTTACCACTTTATTTGTGAAATCAAAGTCATTTCTCATAAAATACAATCTAAATGTTCAAGGTACAATCAGAAGTAATGATTGGCAAACAATTTAATAAACAATAAAGTCGAAAAAGTCGGTCGACTGCGGTGTGTTTTTGGGTCTTTAAACAGCTGTCTGTGAAATTATCTTATTTTCTGTTTTTTATAATTTTCTGGTTGTAATCAATTAGCTTCTGCCAGCGCCTCCACCCGCGTAAACATAAAAGTCGAAAATGATCTCAAGGGAATATACTTCCAGGATAAAAAGTGTCCTGCCCACATGTTCTATTTCTAGGACATGGTCTACCCGCGTGCCAAGTATCATCCAAATCCTTTCAGCTGTTAAGATATGAAGATGTAACAGACAGACAGAACACTTTTCGCATTTATAATAATAATTTGTTTTAGAATAGATAGAATGTCAACAATGTAGCTTGATTTGAGTATTTGCTTCACCTTATCGATTTAAAACCAGACATTTACCTAGTGCTTCCACATATGTTTCACAGGCCTTGGTAAAAATAAAAATATGCATATTAAAAATGCTTGATACACGTGAGCGACCGATACTCAATGCTTCAAATCGCATCAGTTAGCCACGCGTGGCCGGCCACGTGCAGCCAGCCAGTAGGAATGGGAAAATATTAAAAAAAAACGAGAAAAGTGTATCGATATCGAATCGATGGTTTGAGAAAGTGTCGATATTCATCTGAAATAAATTATAGATTATTTAACCTTAAGATAGTACTTATTTAAAAGTACTCCCAAAATATATCGAAATATTAAAATTAAAACGATCAGAACCTCGGATATACACCTACGAGTATACAGCGAATATATGTACATACATCTGTACATATATATTACACTTACATTATTATTATTAGGTATATGATATTCTAAGTAGGTTTAATTAAACAAAAAATATCGAATGAGGTAGGTAGTTCAATTGAAACGCGAACATCATCTGCCTAGCTTTTTCTCAACTACATTGGGGTCTGCTTCCAGTCAAAACCAGATTCAGCTGAATACCAGTATTTTACGTGGAGCGGCTGCCTACCAGACCTCCACAACCCATTATGACCTTGGTAACTCGGTATTCCTTGGCAAGACTGGAGTCAGATTTTCTGGCTTCTAACGATCCGTAACGACTGCCAAATATCTATAATTGACAGCCGGAACCAAAGGCTTAACGTGCTTTCCGAGGCACGGAGTCTCGGTATGCTAATACGGTCGGTGACCCATCCACAGACCGACCGAACTCGTATCTTAAATAGGTATCTATATCGATTAGTTTATGAAAAACTATCGATATATTTTACCCAAGCCTACTTGCGACCAGCCAAAATTCTCACGACCCTCGGTACAATGACGGTAATAGCCAGTTTAACACTGTCTTTATGAAAGCAACCGTCATATTTATAACGTTTTTAACTCGTAAATTAACCATAACGTTAGTTAATATGTTCAAGTTGCACGTGCGCTAAGTAATGCATGCGTAATGGTTTAATTCGTTTAATTGAATTTACTTGCAGTATGTTTAATTGTGTAGGAATATGTTAGACTCAATGTATCTATGTCCATATATGTGCTGTGGGTGAACCTTATAAATAAATAAATAAATATAAAGTAAGACTGCAATATTTTTCTTTACAATTTATTATTATTGTAAACAGAGATTTTGGTCAGTTTGGACTAGGTGCGAATGTTCCTCACATTCGATAAATAATATGAATTTCACCTACATGAATACTTTGAATTAATTTTACGTCAGACCAGACACGTTGAGGCTTATTAATTTTTTAAACTAAATGCTTAGCTTAGTTAAATAAAAAAATTGCAGATACAATAATACAGGTCTTATATGTATTTCATATCAGACAATCTGCTAATCAATATTTAAACTAATCAAATGGTTAAAAAAATTAAATGAATATAGTGCCTGTTTATAGTGCAATGTTAAACCATTTTTCCATGAAATGCTCCGTAAATGTGTTCTTAGTTAGTTGACGCAAACAAGTTAGTAGTTCCTCGGCCATGACGTAAAGAAAATTAACAGCGTTTACGCTCAACTTCACTCATTCGCCTTTCATTCACGTTCTGTCAATAATGAACCGTTTACGGTTCTCCTCGTACATTATCACTGCGTTTATGATCAGATTACTTAACTAGAAAAACTACTACCTATTTACATTTCTTTATGGTTTTTGTATCTTTTAAATCTGTAGTTTTGAAGATATGATAACATGGCTTGCAATTGTTTTAATTACAAGGCAGCTAAGCCTGTTATCGGTTGTAATATTTTGGAGAGGCTTCTATAATAAAGCTGAAAATGTATGTTTCAGAAATCATATCAGAATCACTTTTCATAGCGGTCTGATGCAGTTGTTGGTGTTTGTTTTAGAGCAATCACAGATTTGACGCCATCAACTGCATCTGACGACTAAAAATTGATTTCA
Source organism: Mamestra configurata (assembly GCA_002192655.3). Classification (NCBI taxonomy): domain Eukaryota; kingdom Metazoa; phylum Arthropoda; class Insecta; order Lepidoptera; family Noctuidae; genus Mamestra; species Mamestra configurata. Next base: position 193,933 of record NDFZ01005472.1, read on the forward strand.
TAAATAAACAAATAACTTAGTAAAAAGACAGGAGCCCGGGCTACAACTTGTGTATTTCATAATATAACGCTGTTTATCTTCATGAGGTTGCTGCAATGACGTCAGAGAGATGTGCGTGTGAAATAACAATTAATCGCGCGATGGACACCGACAAACGACGGAAAAAATATTTACAAGCAAAACGTACTACATATAATAGTGTAATTCATTGGATTCATTGTTATCAACAACTTGTCCTATCGAACCCTGTAATCCCGAAAAAAATTGTTTGCATATCTCGGCAAACGTACCTATTTAAGTAGCTGATTTTTTGTACGCGTTTTGAGGTTTGGTCCTATATTATTATAAGTTGTTCATTGTAAAGAGTACAATGACTTCTTCAGGTTTAAAGTTTCATATGTTACAACCTGTATTTTAACTCCAGTAGATACCTAATTAGAATTTTGGAGTGTTGCTTTCCGCTTTGGTTTTATCCTAAATTTATTTCTATCCATACTAGATCAACCAACCAGTCTGAATAAAACCAGCTCAATATTTACAGTACAATCACGTGATAGAACTATCTGATTGTAGATACGTATCTGTAATCAGATAATTCTATCAGTCATTGATATTTATGTACCAACACAACAGTTATTTCATTATCATTCACAGGGTGAAAAGCGAGTGCGAGGCCATAGTGACAAACGATACTTCGTTGTATAACAGTACCGTGGTCACCAAACGAGAACTGCGACAGGTAATACCTGCTTTATATTATACCTACTCCTATTGTTAACTACCTAACGTGCAACGTTTAGGGGCCTATTTACACCGACGGACGACAGGTGACAGTTTTGTCATTTTCTTTCATACCTTTTCAGCCGAAGATATTAAACGTCACCTTTTGCGATAAAGTGACAATTACATTGAGTATTTTCATTTGTACATACATATACATACGTCGTATTGTTTGATATAACTGACAATACGACTAATTTGTCAAAACCTGACATTATTGTTACAATTCGCGACAGGTGTTGTTTAATAAGGCAGAAAATAAAACTTATTAAATTGCCGCTTGTCACCAGTCGCCTCTCAGTTTTATAAAATAGGCCCCTGGGCGAAGTGCTTATGCTGCACACGTCCTCTAGGTTTAAGGGATGGTGTTTTGAATAGTTAATAATTTTAGAGGAGGAAAACATTGTTCTATACAGAATCAACATGTCGGAAAATTGGTCTGGTGGTATTTTGATTGGCTGCCAATCAAACACATTTTTTTTACGCTGAGCCTTTCCTTGTCTATTAATTGGGAGGATAACCGACATTGTAGAAAACTATCAAATTAACGACTATAAATTTAAAGAAAACATGAATGAAAAAAAAAAAAAAAAAAATTCCATTAGGGAAGATCTTAGTTACCACAAGGGGTCATTGAATTTACGCATATCTATTTGAAAAAAGTAGTTCATTGGAATTTAATCCATTGTTTGTATTTCAATATGTCCATTAAAAAGTTTGTTTAACAATAACTGCATTATTTTGGACTGACAACTTTATTCAACTGTTCCGCCAAGTGACGTAGGTATGTGTTCATTGTAAAATATACACGAATAGGTGTTTACTCTATTCATGTTTTGTTGTTTTGTCAATTTTCCATAGCACAGGTGTGTCCTGAAAATGAAAACCTTTGTTTTAGCTCTTGTTTATGATACCTTTTTCTTAACTTGTCTTAAGATATTGTCCTATTATATTTTTCCGTTCCTTTTTATTGATTTATTGGATGAACAAATAATCCAATGTTATTATTAATTACGGTGTGTTTGATAATATATTGTGAGACATAACTAATGTTTTTACAGGTAAAGACCAAGAAATTTTATACAAATTGTAGGTATTATGTTACAACCAGTGTCTACAAAGAGATATAAGATTTTATTGCTAGAGATAATTACCTCAAACATAGAAGCGCCTACAGTAGGAAAACAAACAATAATAAAAAGGCTTAACTACGAGATTGGTGGAAAACACAAACTGTTTACTCGTACTAGAAATATCCATGATGTGATGCCCAACAGGCGTTTGTTGAATAATGATAATATATTATATGAACGGAAGCACTAAATAGCGAAAATTTACCAACTAACCTTCGTACACACCCGTACAACCTTCGTAACATTTTAAACATGTCATGTTTCAAGTACGTCAGGTTTTGCCCTTATCCCAATTCATAAAGGATCGGCGAAGCATGTCTTCTTATTCCACACATGCCTATTCCGTATTTCCGACATCTCAAAAGTCCAGTGAGTGTCCAGTGAGGACCAGGGTGTGATTCCCTGGTCGGGCAAAGTGTTATTGGGTTTTTCTATTAGGAATTTTCTCAGTAGCAGCCCGGAGTTTGGAAGTCGGTGGTGTGATACCCCCATGCTGACCACCTAATCTTATTCCGGTCGTCTCGGATTGTCGTCCCATCATACTGTGAAGTTATGGAACAGAGAGTGGAGTACAACTGTCCGCATACACCTGTGTGTGCGGACACTTGTACACTTTAATATCTCCTACTCTGTAATATCACGGTGGTTAACCACAACGGAGGGCTTATCTCCGTTGTGGTTAACCCCGTGGCTGAAATCTGTTCGAGAAGATTATTTTTGCTATTCCCTTCTAGCCATATTATATTTTGCACAATCCACTCATCGTTTCTTTGCCTTCTTCCTCCACCCTATAACAATCCACATTCAAGTGCTGTAATGTTTTTTTTGTTACGCAGCCAGATGGGGTGGTCACGTTCACATGGACAGCTCAGCAGCAGGCATACGTATTATCGGGATACTTCTGGGGGTACTCCATATCCTGCCTGGTGGGAGGCACGGCGGCCGAGTTCTGGGGCCCGAGAAAGCTGGTCTTCGTTACGATGCTGCTCAGTGCCATCCTGACTATGCTGAGTCCACAGGCGGCGCGGTGGCACTACATGGTGCTGGTCGCAGTAAGGTTCATCAGCGGTCTTGCAGCGGTAAGATTTTGTGATCAACTACTAACTTTAATACTACAACACTACTTACTTTAATACTTTCTACGTTTTAATTCTTTGAAAATGTTTGTTATTGATAAGTTTTTTCAATATTTTTTTCTCGAAATAGGTCCCAAAATAGATTAGGTTAAGAAAAAATAAAACGGAAGGAAAATCTTCTAGACGTTTATCCAACACATAAGCCACCAAGTTAGGTACTTGCCTATCTTGACCAGAATCATTAGCACTACTAAATGCTATATTATCAGGAAGTTTGCGTGAGGTTGTTACTTGAAACGGATCTTCTTTATCGTTTGTTGTTGTCTATACTCCTAAATTTGCATAATAATTAAGCATGTAAAGTCCAGTGACCATAATTATTTTATTTCGGTCTTGCCAAATTATTACAAACGTATAATCAGTTTACTTTTTGCATTGATTAGTTATATAGTTAGAATTACAGACAATACTACCTCTCAAAAATTCAAAGTTGGTGTAACTTCAGCAGTCTGACGAAATTACTGACATAATTAACCATTTTTGAATAAAATCAAATCACAATTCTGTTAATAAATATTCCGTCGTTGTGAAATAATTTATCTTGAATTTTATACTATTTCGTAAGATAATGTCTGACCTTAATTGCGGATAATTTAGGTATTAATTAGCATAATTGCATTGAAACAAGTAAGTACCTACTTCTATAAATAGGTGCAGGTATTCAGTTTTGAAGTATTAACGGCTGCGACTATTTAACAGTTGTTAAATCTCCGCGACGTTAACATGTCTATTTCTATATTAATTACGAATTTATTATTTACAAGTACCGGATAGTTTTCCATGATCTTACATACACCTCATTTGGTAGATACTACAAGATGGTTGATGACGACGATGAGCTTAATTTTGCGAAAAACCTCTTTTCAATAGGTACTAATATTATAAATCCTACGAAAGTTTGGATGGACGGATAGATGGATATTTGTTACTCAATCACGTCAGAACGGCTGAACGGATCTTGATGAAATTTGGCACAGAGGTAGATTTTAGTCTGGAATAACACATACGATAGATTTTTATACCGGGAGTATGTTCCCTTGGGATAATTTTCGATATTCACGCGGGCGGAGTCGCGGGCGACAACTAGTAATTTATATGAAGGAGTAAAGCAACTATGTAAGGATCGTAGCAGGTGGAGTTCTATAGTCACCCACCTCTATGGGAAAAATTTATGTATCTATGTATTTTTTACTCTATAGTCAAATCGTTGTCGTTGAATCGTATATTAGGTCTTTCAAGAATGGTAAATGAAAAACCTTCTCAGAACAACAAGCACTTATGAAACCTTTCCTCTGTTAAGTAAGACTAATAAAACCACAGGCAATTTGTCATCGTCGTAAAATCTATAAAACGTCTAGGTATGGTGTAACTGGAAAAAGCGACGCAAAATTGTAGGTACGAATAGTTGTTTTCCTTTGTCGCGGCAGAGCATCAATGTTTTATCAATTTGTTAAAGCAGATAGGACACACAACTACGTTTGTTAACATGTTTTAGTGCTTCCATGCACCGGTATTTGTAACACTAGAAATTATTACGGATTCCACGAATTAGTACATTTATTCTATTCTTATCTACTTACGTAGAATAGGTAACAAAAACTTGGTTTTGTTTTAAATTAGGTACACTGTTTGCTAATGTAACAATCGTTCCGTCGAGTGTATCTTACACAAAATTAAGTTTTGTCAACATCTTTGAAATTGATTATACCTACCTACTTTTATAAATTTTTTGTACAAAGTAGATATTTTATCTCGCAACTAACAACTAATCTTTGTCACAATGGCCTCAAAACATCGCGTCGTCAGTACAACTCAAGCTCAGGAACACGCTAATCAAGATGACTCCTAATTTCCCACGGCCTTTATATTTATATGGAGGTGCCAATTTAATGTATTTTTATCAATGTTAATGTAAATGAACCTGTTCATGAATGATACTTACAAAAATATACCTGCAACTACAACTGAACACTCTAGAATAACATTATTCAATTATTTTAAGCGACGGAGGTTTTTCGCATATTTTATGTCCATGCCTGCGTAGAACCGTTTATGACAACACAAGAACATTTTTTTGCGATAATATTATATCTGTTATACAATAATTTTATATTTATTTATACACGTTCGTAGAAGTATGCAGAATGTTCGCTTTGCGTTCATGGATGGCCGACAATTGGTATGGACTTATTATGTGGCGTTTGCGCAACTTTGTTCTTTATTTCTAGGGAATTGAGTAGGCTCTAGGAAGGCTCGCTGGTATGTAATAGTAAATATAATCTATAACGATGTCACTTAAGTGATAAACAGCAATTCGTCATAATAATTCTTAAGGTCGTGTTCATGTGTAAGCTTTACTGTCATTATCAGTAGTGTTCTAAATAAACCAGAAGAAATAGTAGGTAGATAATATCTTTATTTATTAAGCACATGGAATGCTATTTAGAATAGCCTCACGTAAATCAATATTTAACTTTCAAGGGTCGATTTTGCAACGAGCCTTAGAAGGTGTGGAAACAGTTGCCGGATATGTTATTTTTTCTTTTATTTATAATTTTGGTATGATGTTCAATTGTTTGCTGCGTAAACGCTACGTAGCAGCGCGTTGCGTATAAGCTGCTAAATAGGGCGTTGAAACTACGTAGCAATGCGTAGAGGCGTAGCAGCCTATAAGAGGTTGCGTAGCCGCGCCTTGGAAATGCGTAGCAGCCGCGTAGGCGTTACTTGACTAAACACCTTCGCCACGTGAACTGGGCACGCATATCTGTGTGTGGGCTACATATTTTATGTTTCGACTACAAAATTCAGAGTCGTCAGCTAGAAGTCATGGTGTGTTACGTGTTATTACTGTAATCTGTGTCATCACTACGCTTGCTCGTTTTATATTATGTACATATTTTTGCACATTTACGTGAGAAGAACCTTAAACAGTACCTATAAAGTAGATACCGTTTTATCCGTAGATTATAGTGATGAAATTGTGTTATCGACTGAGTCACATAAATTAATGTGGTCCAAGGTGACAAATTGATGAAATGTTGAACGGATTGATCAATATGCATAAATTATAATGGGGATATCTTTTATTTTTGCAGGGATTCCTATTTCCAGCGTTACACGCGTTAGTGGCTCACTGGGCACCCCCGGCGGAGAAGGGCAAGTTCGTGAGCGCGCTGCTAGGTGGCGCCATAGGCACGGTGGTCACATGGTCGCTAACAGGACCTTTAATTGAAAACTTCGGATGGGATTACGCGTTTTATGTACCCGGTAAGTATCTCTTTACGATCGACTTGCAGCTTGAATGTACAGTTAATGCTTTTAACAGCTAATTACGAGTAGATACGTAACTTGATCGAAACGTTCGATTTTATGTAGGCACTCAGACCGTGGCCAATCGCCTTTATGGGACTAGATTACAAAAAGCTTACCTACAAGTCTAAGAACAGAAGTAGTTAAAAATGTAGTTGTGTTTTGTGAAAATAAACTACTAAGGAAACGAGCCTATTCTGGCTCGTTTCTTATACCTCGTATGGTACCTATTTAGAAACCAACTTCATCAACGAATTTCATTTAATCGCGTTATAAAAGCTTCATTCGATTAATCTTTGTAAAGTTGTGAAATTCTACTTATACAGACAATTTTCAACCAATCAAACATTTAATTAAAACTTAATGAACTTTTAACTTTTGATTCTTCGGAGATATTAGGCGTTCTTTTCCTTAGTAACAGATCAACAATCTCAGTATCGTCCTGAAACCGGTACATTTCGCTTAGTAAGCGCGTTTCACAATCATAAATCAGCAATGCCTGATGCGTGGGTTAAAAAAACATGCATGAATGTATTATCACGCTCTTTTATTTTGTGGGGTCAGTGAACCTGTGAGCGTAACTGTAAGAAGTGCGTCAGCAAAAAGGCAAGGCATGTTGTATAACCTGAAGAAGTTGACAGAGATGAACATACACTGACATTAAGGTTTTTGGGATCAACATTTAAATATAAGTGATTTCGTTTAACTTGTTGACGTGAACGAACATACCTGATTTATATTTGAGATATTTCGTTTTGTTTTTATAGTAAATGAAATCATGAATATTTAAATGTTCCTTCCAGAAAAGTTAGTGCCATTTTACATTAAATATCCCCAAATCACTAGGTATTGGTATCGCGATACAAGTTGTCTAAAGAGTTATGAATCGAGACTGGTTCGGTGATTTTCTCTGCGCATAAATATCAATGTGAATATTACAGAGTATTTCTTAAATAGGAGCACGGAGTAGCACAGATATTTCCAGTGTTACAAAATTGGCTTTCTTGTTAGCTGCCTCTATTTAAATTCCGCGACGGTTGGTGCTGATTTCTACATAACTAATTGAGCCGTGACGGGCTTGTAGATGTCTTTGAAATAGTTATTGCTCTGAGAATTAGCTCGGTAATATAATATTACTTAGGTAAGAAAATGACATAGGCCGCCTGACAGGTGAATAAAATGAAAACGGAACTATTTGTAGTATAGTTGTAGGAGAGTGATAAAATCAAAATCTCATCAGTCTTTTCGAAATGGTTACGGTAATAGTGAGAAATTCTTTTGAGTAAAAAAAACAGTTGAGGTCGTTAATGTCAATAAATAACGTACTGTCGATTTGCTTGAGGGCGATTGTGTTAAGTGGAAGAAATTTTTTAACATTGTGGGCTGTCTAAAGATCTGACTTAGTGACTTCTTCCTTTACAGTTCAATCATGAAACATGTTACTATTTCAGGAGCGATCGCGTTAGTATGGTGCCTGCTCTGGTGGTACTTGGTGTACGATTCTCCTGTACAACATCCTCGCATCTCAGACACCGAGAAAAAGTACATCCTCGAAGCTATTGGCGACAAAGTTCATCAGAGCTCTAAAGATTCCAAGGTAAGTTCACCATGAGTCATCATTTAGCCGAAAGACATTTTAAATAGAAGAGATAGATATTGCCATACCAACCAGTCCTCGCTTGTCACATCCTGGTAATTTCCGGTACCTTCACCAGCCACACTGAAATACACAAAGAAGTATATTCATGTTATTCGTCGAAGCTAAAAGCTAAGTACTAGGTGCCTTCGCTCAATATTCTTAACTTATGCTTAGACGTGACCAGTTGCTGGTTTTTCCCCATTCTCATATCCTGGCCCATGACCTTTTAGTACCGAATTTAATTAGTTGTGCAGTCTAAGATGTGCATATAACAACAGTATGACAGCTAATAAGGTCGTCAAATGTTTGAATAAAGCATGAATGACCTTACTGTGAGTTAGAAAGACCAAGCAGAACCGAAAAAGAAAAACCACAAAGTGCGTGTCGGGCCACGCACATTGAAGGGTTCCGTAGCCGAAACCATGAAAAAAGAAAAATAGCAAATTTTACTATTTGATTGCAAAGTTACAAACGCACTTAGTCTTAAGGAATTATTACGAAATTTCTATTTATTCAATTACATTTTATAGGTTGGTCGACTATTACTCGTTTACTTGTAAAGCCTACTTAGCTGTGATAGTGAATTCGTTATACAAGCTGAAATTTTAATGGATGTTTTCCCGCAGCGAAATGAGTATGTCTTGGTACAATTGATTTATGAAAAATAATAATGCCAATAGTACCTACGTCACTTCTAGTGAGTTACTATTGCCTCTCACGCTTTCGAGTTTATAAATATTTTTTTAAATTAAGTATTTGAAAAAAAAACACTTTTATTTTTTAAGTTTTACTTTGTTTTGATAGTACTACTGATGGCTAATAGTTCTGCCGCGGGAAAACAACCATTAAAATTCAGCGTGTATATGTTGTTACTACCATGAACTTTTTCACGTAAACACACTCCATAAACAACCGTTTAGCTGGTAAAGGGCGACACACACTTGACTCTAACAAAAATTTGTACTTTAAAGCTTAATATTAACAAACGGATCCTAGTAAAGAAATATGGCTTTCAAACCCTCAATATTTTTAAACGACCTATCCAATGATATAACACACCATGGGATAGACGATAAAAAAAATATTTTTTATCAAGGTATTATTTTACCGCTTTGTCGGTGTGATTAATATGTTTACCCATACCAAATTCCAACTTTCTATTGCTAAGCGTCTCTGAGCTAAACAGCGAACAAACGACGGACGGACATGGCTAGACTATAAGGGTTGCTTGTTGCAGTACGGAACCCTAAAAACGCACTTCGTGCAAAAAATACCAAAAAACATTTTGGTATGCAAAAATACTTATTTATAGCGCTAATGTTTAAATTATCACTGGATCCACGTATTTAGCTCTGACCTCAATCTAAGTACGTGGTTTTGCATGTTACAACCTAAAATCGTGAGGTTTTTTTCAAAAGTTTTGGCCAAGGATCGTTATCCTACAAGGAGACATCGTGATTTAGAAATATTGGTTGAGGACAAGCTTGTTGTAAGTTCCGTCTAAAAGTACGCTAGAGCAATTAATCTGCAGGTCATCATCAGACGCTTGAAGGTGATTTTTAATAGCCTTCTGTACCAACTTTTTGTACTTTTTTAGAATATTATTAGCCATCATAGCAATAAATGTATTGATGATTTTATATTCTGTAATCATGGAGCTCCTTTTGTAGTAATATTGTAATGTACCTAGTGCCCCTACTGATTTAACCCAGAACAAAAAGAGATTTAATAGGAATTATAGATCAACCTGCTTAGCCTGTTCCCAACTATAAGTATATTAGTAGGTCCAGTTTGGCTTCCATTCCTAACTGGATCTATCCTGCTGAATACCAGCAGTTTACATGGTTTAACGATGTGCTTCTTATCTCCAGATTGTGCCACCCTTCAGAAAGATTTTGACCTCGTTCCCGTTCTTGGCTATGGTGATACTGCACTACGGCAGCAACTGGGGCCTCTACTTCGTCATGACGGCCGCTCCTAAGTTCGTGTCTAGCGCGCTCGGGTTCAACCTGACGTCAACCGGGACACTGTCCTCACTGCCGTATCTCGCTAGGATGATATTCTCGCTCATATTCGGAGCAATTGGTGACAGGTACGGAACATGTTCACATTTTATACTAAGCCGCGGGCATACTACTGTGTCGTTTGTGTCGTGAAGCGGAATAATCTAATCAAACGAATCTTTTCAGATCTAAGCCATAATATAACAAGTGTTGTAGCCAATCAACTGCATCAGAAGGCGCCACGACACGACACAACACAATAAAGTGAACCCACCTTTATACGTTTATCTTATCGTTGAGGCCTGCGTAGTCTCTGAGGAGCTCGTGGGTAAATAATAACAGCCGCACGGGTCGATCTTCAAGGTTAAGCAACGCTTGCCGAGGTTGGTCTGTGGATGGGTGACCATCTTAATATATCGAGACTCTTCCGTGCCTCGGAAAGCACGTTAAGCCGTTGGTCCCGCTGTTATTTTGGCAGTCGTTACGAATAGTCAAAAGCCAGAAAATCTGACACCAGTCTTTCCAAGGAGTACCGTATTACCTAGTTAATGGGTTATGGAGGTCTGGTAGGCAGCCGCTCCACGTAAAAAACTGGTATTCAGCTGAATCTGGTTTGACTGGAAGCCGACCCCAATATATAATTGGGAAAAGGCTAGGCAGATGATGAGGCCTGCGTAGTCTCGACTGGTAGACTGCAGAGGATGGTACAGTCAATAAAGCTATTTGGTATACAGGCAAAAATATTATTTTTTCCACTGCACTGCCAATATTTATGTCTAATGTGTGCATTATAACTTTTTAAGCTTATGACATACTTATGAATGTTGTGTAGAATAATTGTCTACTCAGCACACTAATAACATTGTTTAAAAGCAGTTGCAAGTTAGCTGCCTGCATACCAAATAGCTTTGTTGACTGTACCTACAGACGGAATATAGGCAAACGTATTATTTGCAGATAAGCTTATAACAATAGGCCTACAAATAAACTGCTTGCAAGGATACCTTGCTTTATTTGCGAATGCATTACGCAATCATTGGAGCGGTCCCATTTTACGTTGCAAACTGGGGTCTCTAGCTCAAAAGTTATGAAATCTTTTAAAAATTGTTGTAGCATGATCTGTATATTAATTAGATTATTCTTGTTTGTCCATGACATTTTGTTACTTACCATTAAATGAGCAACTTTAAAAAGCCACCCATTTTTTCTGATTCACAATCATACAATTAAAACATTATTGTGTTTCCAGGATCGTGAAACAGAACATAGTATCAACCACGTTTATGAGGAAGTTCTTCTGCCTCTTCTCCCACGTGGTGCCTGGCCTGCTCCTCATCGGGCTAGGCTACACCGGATGTGCACCCATCCTCTCCGTGGCCTTGATCACATTCTCCATGGGATCTAATGGTGCAGCCACGCTGACCAACTTGGTGAACCACCAGGACTTGGCTCCTAACTTCGCGGGAACACTGTATGGAATTGCTAACGGAATAGGCAACACTGCAGGTTTTGTAACGCCACTGGTTACTGCGCACTTCACGAAAAACGGAGTAAGTAGCTTCAGTTTTCTTTCTCATACGCCACTTTTTTTTTATTAAGGATTGGAAGTCATCAAATGATTTCTTCCGCTCAAGTAGGAGCGGAAGGGCGTGTCAGATTCTTACTGACTAGACTACCCATCCGTGTTCCTTCTAAAGTTCTTTGCGTTCCAGGGCCGCGGTGACTCTTTCGAACAAATTCCGCAACCCTGGCAGGTCTCGTACGCCACCTAGATTCAGCTTTCTCACAGATCGACACATTGACAGTTCAAAAATGTCTAGAAATGGTTCAATTGAAATAAAGCCTTTGAGTTTGCTTTCATATCCTAAAATTATTTGAAGATCTTTTATTTTCCTTTGTCTAACCTTACAACCTTAATTTCAGAATGGATTCGCAGAATGGCGACCAGTGTTCATAACTGGAGCGTCGCTTTACATTGCGTCCGCCTGTTACTTCATCCTATTCGGTACTGGCGACACGCAAGAATGGAACTATGTAGCCCCAGTCGAAGAAGAAGAAGAGGAAAACAAGAGGCCTGCCAACTCCACGGACACAACCCTCACGATCTCACCCAAAACATAGGCCGACTTATGAAGCTAATTAGCAAGGGGCAACCCTTAGATTTTAATAAATTTCTAGATAGATGTTGTGCCACCTCAAAATGGCAATACTTCAAGTACAGTACATAATATGATTTTTCTTCGAACCGCTGACAGTTCTTTTGACGCGCGCATATTTGAAAACGCAGCCGATTTATGACGCTTGCGACAGCGCGAGATTATATAAGCAGAGGATCCCAAGTAAGATCGACCTTCACCCACTCGCTACGGACTATATTGCTGTATTCATATCTGGATATTTATAATAATCTAAGGGGCACACATAAGTCTGCTGAATAGGTATTTATAGTTCTAAGTTCGTTAGTAGTTTTAAGTACGTATTAATTCGCCATAACTATTTAATTTCTTGGTTTAGATACCAAGGCAAGTACATTTTTTACCACTGTCGTTTGTTAGTTTATTTTGACTTACCCAATAAATTTAATGTCTTTTGACTTACCTATCATGAACCGAATATCAAACTAATTATTTTCTTTGTAAGTGAAACGCTATTATTTTATTTTCTAAGTTACGATTGAGCGTATGTGACTTTAATATTTTTACAAATAAAAATGTACTCGATACAAATGAAACTAGATATTATTTATAGCGGTATTCAGAGTTTTGTGCCTGTAACATAAATGTTGCTTAATGCGAACACAAAATGTGAAGTCGCCTGGGCCTTGATTAATATAATTGACAATGCGACATACATATTTAAAAAAATAGATAATAAAAGAAACTGAAATTGTTGGATTGTCAAATTGCCGTCTGTCGCCTTTTGCCTATCAACTTTATGAAATTGGCGCCTGAAAGCTTGAAAGACCCATAAGTACTTACTAAACTGGCATGCTGTCACGCATACAAGTTAGTAATTGCATACTTCATTGCAAGTTATTATAAAATGTGTAGATACCTAAGTATTATATTATGCAACTTTATATTGTTCAATGATTTATCTAAGTAAATATTAACACGCTCATCATGACTTGTCCTAAGAATGCTTTCGAATTATAATATTATTTGTAAATAGCCGAATTTTTAGTTAATATAATATTTTAATTGATAAACTAACTGTACACAAGTTTTATAAATTAACTTGGATTATTTAGGTTTTGTTTTATTCGCGACTGTGATGATGATAATAAGAGTGAATTATGTGAATTTCATAAAAGAAATTAAATTATTCTATATTAATGAATGGTTTTATTTTTATGGAGTTTCTAGTAATTTTATGCCTGTAACAAACAGCACACAAACGGGTAAAACGGTTTCATGCACAGCCTGGACCTTGTTTAATATAACTGACAATACGACAAATTCAAAGTCAAAAACTGACATACTTAATTGTAGCAAATAGTTGCTGTTTAATAAAGCAGAGAATGTATGAAATAAACTTACAAAATTGTCGAAATGCCAGATTGTCCCTTGCCGACAAAAAAGGCATGCAACTGCTGCATCTATTTTCTTGTGACAATCTTCACGTTCCTGTGCCAGCATCAATGAGGTTCTGCCGCGATGACAACAATTTCGTCAGCCTATCTCGCCGCCTAACGACCAAAAATTCTCCATCAAGGAATCACTGTCATAGTCCACTTATCATCACTGCGCCTTACCAGGTGTCCTGCCATCATTTGAATACCGTGCCTCGTTTCATCTTCGGATCTCGACGTTTGGAACTTAGTCAATTACCCTTGTGCCAAGCATTTATCGCTTCATAGCTCTTTGTCCAGGCCTGTTGCTTTCAGCGTCAACACAGGCACCTGCATCGGGTATTGTGGGATTTTACCTAAGTAATTCCAGAATTTAATCCAATTTTCTAATAGCGACTCACCCACGCTATATTTTCCTCGGTAACTAAGAGTTGGTTGATGTTATTTAATCTCTGTAGGTTGTTATATAACAGGTAGATTTTATCTTTATCTGTCAGTTTGATTATCTACTTTATACGGCCTACCCAAATGTCCATACTTTGGTATTATTCGTCAAATCGTTGATTTCCTTAAACTTCTTTAGTAGCATCACGATAACTGACAAATGCTTGCACTGTCTGGACCATTGCACTCAAATCTGTTCGGTCCTTTCTTCAAAAGACCACCTCCGACATTAATTAACTACATGGTTCTCGTTTGATTTGATCATTACAAGTTTTCCATTTTATAGACTTTGAAAGAGATGAAGACTCTGTTTCGACTGTGTTTCTTTTCAAGATAGTCAGCAAAAAATACGTGTAAAAGTGTTATTTCTCACCAATTTTCAAAATAATAGCACTTATCCTTTCCCAAATTAAAGAATATGGCCAAGTTAGACAAACTGGTCAACCATGTTTCACGTCCGTCTTCAACACGTGGATTTGAATTGCTGCCAAGCTATTTTCACCATAGTTTTCGCGAAAAAAAAGGAAAAAAGAAAACTCGCCACTGATCCATGGTAGTGACATATTTTTAAAATTTTAATGAAGTAGGTAACGTTGAAAAAATCGTATTTTTATTTATATAATCATCAGATAAGCGAAAAGTACAAGGTCATTTAAAAATCTCTCGTGGACGACAGGCAGACACCATTGAAACGCCAGTCCCAAATTAAGCTTTTTACTATATCTTCTTCTGGGGCTGCTGTGAAAACTTAAGGTGAAATGACCGATCAATCGGAGACTGAACTAGGGACACCTCCCTAGTACAGTCCCCGGTTGATCGGTTCGGGTTTAGATTAGAGTTCTTAGTGCATTCGTTCCTCAGGGCTACTCAACCTGACCTGGGATCAAACTGAAAACCACACGGTGAGCCTTCGTGCGGGCCACATTTAGACCAAAACAGTTAACTAATTGCATTCATGTTTTAATTATTCGATTACGTGAAACGTGGGTTTAAAGTAGGTAAATAAAATATCAGTGAAATCATTTAATATATTTTATTATAAATTTACGTACAATATATCTACATTATATACACGGCAGGCATTCATTAATAACATAATCAAATATATTTTAATATTTCCAGATATAAGACTACACAAAGTCATCGTTTATTTTATACAGCGCTAGTCACATACTTATATAGACCTTATCGAGCGGCTCACATTGATGGTCATGACCTATGACAGTAAAGCCACCATTCAGCGAAGTTTGATTATTTCATTTGCCACTCAGCTGCTTCGCTAATGTAAACCGACCCTTAAGGACACTATGACAAATATCTAACGTTAAATAAAATTTAATAGCGAGTGATTGGCATAAACACGTCCTAAATGAATGGATTAATTAAGGACAAATTATTATTAAAGTAATATCCCATTGATACATCCATCTACATTTACCATTAAGTTTGAAACTATTCTTACTTCTTTGGAATTACATCACCAAAACAACTCTGGTTATGGTCACATATTATAATTTTCAAGGCGGGATTCACAAGATACTTCTTATATTATCACTATGAAATCATAGCGTCCTAAAACGTAGTAAGTAGTAAGCATACTGGTTTAAAACATAGTCCTAACATCGAGATTAATTCAACGATTATAACAAAATTTGTTCAACACAGATCATGGTTACTTCGACACGTAGGGTACGCATTATTAATAATTTAAATAAATCTCCAGTTATCGTAGATAATTTGTGCTGACGCAGCGTCTAAACGTAGGATTCGGACTCAGTGTCTGACTCGGAGCCCTCTAAAGCTATAATGTTGTTTTGTCCCTTCGCGTCGGCGCCGTTGGATGGTTCTCTGTACAGACGCGGCACAGACTTAGACCGAGAGTTCTTGTCTTCTTTATTCACGTGCACCGGCTGGAACTTCTTCAGTACTCTCTGATACACCATCTTCCGTGGCGGTACCGGCGGGGGCATGTGAGGAGCCTTCTTACCATTATTGTTGTTGTTGTTATGTTCGTATTCCGAGTTGTTGTACTCAGGCTTTACAGCCGTCGGCGTCGCTTTGTAAATGTCAGAAGGGAACATGTTTGGCGCTTTCATGTCGTGGTAAATATCCCTTCGACGATTGTAGACTGACGTATATAAGGGATCAATGTATTGAGTCGTATAACAATTATTCTCAAAGGAATTCTCGCTGGCCGGCGACTCCGTGGATCGACTGTTAAACGAGTTCTGCGGCTGGTATAACGTGTCGCTACTACTCGAGTCGCTATGAAGAATAATGTTCGCAAGAGATTTTGATTGGTTTAATTTGTTAGTGTTGTAATTCCGTAGTCTTGTCTTTTTGTTCTCCTCTGAATTATTGTTGTGAATGTTGCCCACGTAAGAATAAGAATTTTGTAATGGATTGGCGTGTTTGTCCTGTTCCCTGCTGGCTGGTGGTGCAGTGCAGCTCTTGGTGCACATGTGCGCAGGATCAAACCGTCTCTTCCGGCAGCAATTAGTTATTTCGTAGCTGCCATTGCGCATTTTCTCAGAGTTAGCAAGTTCTTCGCTGACTTCTAAGCTCTTTGTTCTAGCTGCTTGACGAGTCCAGTCATTTCGTGTAAAAATGGTGGCTGCCGGTGTTAAGTTCCCATCAGTTTTGGACTGTGAAGTCTCTCCTTGTTTCTTCGTCATTTGTCCGTAGATATTTTCCGCATTGTTCGTGTTGCTTGTGTAGTTGGCACTCTTTTTTTCCCATCCCGTGTACACTCGGGCATAATTCGTATTTGATACTGTTTCTGCTTGCGTTTGATATTGATTCTGTCGTTGAATATTCTCTGTAAACATGGCTAGATCGTGTATGTTGCTATACACAATATTTTCTTGACTAGAAACCAGGTCGCGTTTACTATCGATATTTTCCTGTTTTGATTCTAATAGATTGTCTGAGCTCTTCGCTCTGTTAAAGTTTTTGTTTGAGATATTTTTGCTTGATTCTTGAGTCTCGGCGAACATGCTGTAGACCTTTGAAGTGCGGGCTGCTTTTGAAACGTTACTTCTCGGTGGTTTTTGTGGTTCTAAGCCGGTTATATACTTTGCAGGGCTCTGGTCGTAGATATCAGCCGTCGATCGTTGTAATGCTTGCTTGGATACATAATTCCTCTCATCTATACCATTTGAAATACCAATATTTATAGAATTATGTACATATCTTTCTCCTATATATGGCGTAGTATACAATTCGTCGTTAACCGTACTATACAGTTCTGCTTTATTAGAGTAAATGTTTTGCCTTTGGCCAATTTGAGGCAAACCGCTTACGTTGTGGTTGTCGATGTTGTATCGCACTACTAATTTAGATTCTTGCTGCATGTTGCACGTGGGTGCCGACAGACTGTGTAGGATATTACGAGGTGCAGGGCTGTTACCTCCGTTGCTGTTAGAATCGTCTTCTGAGAGAGTTAGTCCTGAGTCTCGACTTAGCGATAGTTTTTCCTTACGAGGTGTGGATAGTTCCATAGAATCTAAGGATATTCCTACTGAATGAAGACTGTCGCTTTCTTCAGCTCCGGAATCTAGTAATGCGTTCGACGTTTCAGGGCTGCCATTGCCCAGTAGACCAGCAATTTGAGGTCCAAACAGGGCTTCAGCTTTTACTATGAGGAGTTCCACGACCATTGGCACTGCTTTGGGAGCTTTGTCACAGGGTGTGTTCGGCCATAGCAGACTGGGGCCGACGCAAACGCCGAGATTCATGGGGCACATAAGATTTATGTTGGACTTCTTGGCGATGGCTTGCAGCAGACATATGAAGTAGGTTAGCATGGTATAGTGAGCCTTGGGCAGTTTCAGCAGCAACGAACGTACGGCTGTCACCTTCTCGTTTTGTGATAAAGCTGCAACAAAGGAAAGGAAAGGTCGTTACAATAATGCAATAACAATGGAATGAGTCGTTGAGTCACAAAGTTGCAAGCGTTTGTTATCAACTTTGCTTCTTGATAAGCATTCAAGTAAAAATCAAAATAATGTGAAGAGCTACTTACTTAGAACTTGCAGCCAAGCGGGGTAGAGGTCGGCAGAGAGTAAGGGTTGCGGCAGCGCTCTGAAGAATTCCTTAACCAGGGCCGCTAGTAACAGCACCGGCGCTCGTTCCAGCTCGGGACAGCCCTCCGCCCAAGGACCCAGTGTGTCCAACTGTACAAACACAAGAAATTATTAGCTTTAATAATAAATAATATTTGTTTTTATCTAAAAAGGCTCACAAACTTACATAATGTCCAACTCAAAAATGGAATTAAGAGTCAAGTTAAAAGGAAAACAAAAAAGATTAAAAAAAACAGCGTTGGAAAGTCTTCAATTAGTTGATCTGATTCCCCACATACGCGAGCAAAAGATAAGCTAAGACGAGATCTTATTCTTACCTTATCTCTAAGCAGTCTGAGCGCTTTAGCATTAGCACTCCTGCGGAATACGCCGTGAGTGAGCGGAGCCAGCGCGCGCAGGCGCCGGAGCGCCAGGAGCAGAGCGGGCGGGGGCGCGCCGCCGCACAGCCGCGTCAGCGCCACGCCGAACAGCCGCCCGCCGCGTCGCAGCAGGCGCAGGCCTCGCCCGCCAGTCGAGTTGCCGCTGGGAAACGTAAAAAGACAATGTGTTAGAGAAATAATATGTGAGGCTTAGGTATACGTAGCAATCACAGAGCAATTAAATTTTAGCAACTGGGGTCGCTGCCCGCCGAGCAGTCGCGCAGGCGCAATTCATTGATCTGTGGCGGCAATTATAACTGCACGCAATCAGTTTGTGATTGTTACAACTGCAACCGCATGCGAGCACAAATGGTAACATGGGCTTTCTTTCGTTAGGTTTATGGTAAAAATTTGGGTTCGTGCACTCGACTACTAACTTTTTTAATCCCTGATTTTTCTTCCTCAATTCAAAGACCAGTCCGCAAGGATTGTTCTTGGCGTTAACGTGTTCCAGATCAAAGCCGTCTTCACTTGACAACGTTTGCCTTATTCTTGACATCTGAAAGTAAGAAAACGCATGATAAATAAATCGGTAAGGAGAAGAAATCTTGTTTTCTAAATCAGAAAAACGTAAAACTATGACCAATCTAAATCGTATGCCCGTAGCTCGAAACGAGTGGTGTGGACCGGTTGTTGAGTGGAGCGACAGAAAAGCTACAAATTTGTTCTGTCGCCATTGCCCCGCTCCACCGCCCATGAGCTAAAAGCAGTTCCTATCTTTCATAAAATGTGGGGTGTAATAAATTTACCTGTACAGCATGCGGTCTCTCAATCCCCCTTAGCGGAGTGGGTGGAGTATCCCTGGCCGTGCGTACACAAAGCGTGAACTCGGTGGCGGCCCCCCACCTGCCATCCCCTTCGTGCTCGTCGTGCTCGGCGTCTTGCTCGGGCTCGGAGCTGCCGCTCTGCAGCACGTGCAGCGCCTGCCGAACCACGCAGCGCGCGCTCATCTCCGGGCTCACGGATACTGTCTTACACTGGAAATAATTGCATCTTGTTAGAATAATCAGCATTAGCTCTACATTCTGCGGCCTATGATAAGATCCCGTATTCATATTTTAGAAACGTGCATGAGTTTTTGTCAAAAAATTTCAAGAAAGATGAGGCTGATGATAACTGTGGTACCATGGATATAGCATCTTTAATAAAATACTTACAAATTCTATCGAACTCGTCGCATCCTTGTAGAAAATCTGGATGTTCGTCGATTTTGGTTCAGTCGCCAGTTGAGCGGTTAAAGCATTTTGAATTTTCCTGCAAGAAAACAAACGAATCAGCCCTGCATGATCTTAAAACCATTCATACAACTCGTAATTAAAATTATTGAATTGAAAATCCCTTACCTATACCAAGTGTCTCTAGCAGCTTGTGTGGGGTAGATGGCGAGGTAGTTAGCTACACCAGTAACTGTCGGCCATCCGAGCATGAATCCGGTATCATCGCCATCGGTCATGGCAATCCAGACTTCAGCCAGTCTCACACTTTCCTTCAGCTTGAAGCAGTTGGTGCCCCTGGCTTTGCCGACGAGGAGCAGGTCGCTGAAGAGGAACAGGTGGCGGTCGAGCGGCGGGGAGGTGGTACCGAGCGGGCTGAGCTGGACGGGCGCCTCCATGATGAAGGTGCGGGGGGAGAGGGAGCTGCTGCTCGCGCTGATGGTCCCGCTGATGTCCAAGCTCGGTCGCTTGCGCAGGCTTTTCTGTTTCTGAAAGGAAAAGTTAGGTGTTATTTTTAGGTGTACATCATGCACCTATTTTATACACCTTTTTTCTATTTTTTAAGAAAGCCCTCAGACTAGAGCGATGATCTGGATGCTAGATAGGATGGCTGGATAACAGCAGCTGAGTATTAAGTTAAATTGCTATTGGAAAACCCTACGCACCCCCTTCAGCAGTGTCCAGCTAGAGGTTGAAGATGACGCTAAACTATTGTAAGACCTAAGACGCCTTTATCATTCGGTTGAACGTATCAGGTGTTCTGCAAACTGCTGTCAGACTGCTAAATGGGGACCAGTTAAACGGGGACTGTAGCCCTCTTTCATTTGTAATGCTTCCAATGGAATTACTTTTATGTCACTATCCCTGATAGCTCTGGGGCTCTGATGATGGCTTACCTGCGCGTGATGCGAGGCGAGCGCGGCGGGCGCGTCGGCATCGTGCAGCGCGAGGTAGTCGTGCGGGAACAGGTCCTGCACGCGCTCCAGGTCCGACAGCCGCGAGGCGCGTCGGCGCGCGCAGCCACCCCCCACCAGGCGCTCGTATTGCGCTAGCCGCTCGATCTGGAACAGAAGAAAGTTCATCATGAGTGTTTGAAAAAAAAAATCTTACGTCACGTTACATATTCTCCCGAATCACACCAACTGCAAGCCGCGTTAAGAAAGTTTGTTCCAAAATACGATGTTTTTATACTTTTGTGAGAAAGTAAAAAGAGACTTTGGTGGTTGATTGTCGCCATCGTATAATATATTGGTCGGTTATTATAAAAAACCAAGAACGAATTGCGTTTATCACGTTTCTTGTGAAGACCGCGCGTACTACATGTTGTGTTGTTGGAGGTCCTCAATGCATAAACAGAACATTATGAAACATGAATCTTGTCGGTTTGATATTGCCATTACCACCTAATGTGTTCCCCAGGTCCCCGGTGTTCCCCAGGGATCTTTATTGGGTCCTCTTTTTTACTGCGCATACCTGTATGATCAGTCATGTTTCAAGTCCGCGAAACATCTCATGTACGCCGATGACATGAAAATTTACATGTGTGTAAAATCTGGACTTGATTGTGAACGGATTCAGCGTGATCTTGATGCATTGTTCACGTATTATCAACAAAATAATATCACAGTCAATATCTCGAAATGTCAATGCATTAGCTTTAGCCGTTCCAAATACCCAACTAAATATTAATGGATTTAATAATAATGCGATCGAAATAGTTGACGTAGTAAGAGATCTTGGTATAATGTTGGATTCCAAATTGCTCTTTAACCAACATATTGATACCATCACCAGTGGAGCCTCTCGTAACCTAGGTTTTGTAATGCGCACTTGTAGGCCTTTTAGTGATTGTCATATTCTAAAGATTATATACTTTGCATAAGTGCGTAGCATTTTAGAGTACTGTAGCCAAATCTGGTCACCCCAATACGAAATATATACTAAAAGAATCGAAAATCTACAGAAAAAGTTCGTAAAATTTCTTAACTTTAAATCCCGTAAACGTCATGATTCTTATGTCCGAGACTGCAAACACTATGATATACTTCCCCTTGTGGATAGGCGTAAGATGTTGGATATGCTTTTGTTCTTTGATATCCTACGAGGTCATTTAGATAGCAGTGATCTGCTATCATCTATATATTTCTGTACACCAAAAACACGTACCAGACATACAAAATTGTTCAGTATCCCTGGCCATCGCACAAAATACGGGCGAAATGCTGTTATGACCCGACTGCCTCGCATCTACTCTGAGACTTTTGAAAATGTTGATATATTTAATTTATCCAAGCAATCATTTCGGAGACAAGTCAAGCAAATACTGTTTAGTGAATAATTTGTGCCATCACTCATTCTCTTAAGTTGTAATTGTTTTGATATTCTTTTTAATTTTGTCAATGTGTCAACAATTCCACATTATTTTTCACTTTTATAATTTCTTTTCTTTTTTCTTTTCGCCACTTTCTAGAAAACCTATAGCTTTATCAATGCCGTGAAACTCTATTATTGGCTTAAGAGATAATTGTTATCATCTCGCCATCAATGTTCAGTCTATGCAGGCTTTAAGATGCCAGTAACTGTGTTGCAATTGCATTTGGCTGTTCATTGATGGGGAGGTGAACTGAACATTCATAACTCATGTATGTTAATAATAAGCTGTTGAGTTTCCAAATAAATAAAATAAAATAAAATAATACTATTGCATAGCTGGCTGCCCGTTAAAGTCAAAGACACGCACTTAAGCCCATTTTAATTAACGAAACTGATACCCAGTCCCGTTCGACGGTAACGTTAGTGTGTGACAACAAGCCGTGCATAATGCCCTGTACCCTGAGGCGTATGCTCATATCCGTTGTAGCTTACACGAGAGTATTAAAGTCATCAGTTGTAACAAAGCATAATCTAAATTCTCATCGCAAGGCACAAGAGTCCTTAGGGTGTTCCCTCACGACGACGCTTTGAACCGTGTCCACGACAATGATACCTTATTATAAGAGGGCGAAGGAACCGTGAGAATTTACCAGTCATTGTCAGCAGCTCACATCATAAGGCCTTAAGCAAAATGGTGTGTAATGCGTGTAGATTCACACATACATTCTTTACGAGTGGAGGTCACGAATGAATTGGTAATCGTTGCTTAAGTAAATTACTCGATAAACGATGCTCATTAGCAATCGTTGTTTTAACCAATAATTTGCGAGCAATTTGGATATAGATTAGCCATAGCTTAACTTAACTTACTAAAACTAACAATTGTTGTTTTAACCAATGATTTGGTAATGATTCCCTTGATGAATCAACAACTAATTTGCGAGCACTTTGGAAAACAAATTAGCTATAGCTTAAACTGTCGCTAGTGCTTACCTATTTGAGGCCATCCACCAGACAGCAACTTAGCATATTGTTTTTGCAGATCTTTTAAAACAAAAGGGTTCTTTGTTCGACTACAGAACCCTATGGAGTAATATAGTTTTGTTTATAAAGCGGACATGAATTTCCCCTTAACAATCGTATCAAATGATTCGGTTTGTGTGTAGAGGTGTTCAGTGGATCGTAAAATTATGCGTTTGACTCGCAATGACCAACATTAGGCTCAGTTACGTGCTGCGCTTCCATTACCTACTGAGAAATTGTTGCTTGCGACGACAGTACGCGGTATGGACTAGCGGTATAATATCCTGTGGTTTCATACTAATAAAGTCGTTTGTCCCGACTGACTCAGCCAAAACTACTCAGTCTAGAAAGCTGAAATTCGGAATATAGGTTTATTTTATAACGTTAGCATCAGGTTAGAAGGGATTCGAGGAAATTTCAACTTTAAGGGGGAATTGGGAAGGGAAACTTCATTTGAAAGTCTTTGGATTTTGAAACGGTTTTCACTAATAGAAAAAATTGTGTGTATCTAGATACACTAACTTTTTTGTTTTATCGCTAGTGTTTTCTAATATTTTTATACAAAAAATATATCGAAGGTTATGAATTTTGTTTTAATAATCACAGTGACGTATTAAAAATAATCATCTTCGGGGATTTCACATACCTACTCCCCATTTTTTGTGACCAAGCTTTGATTATGGAATGACAAAAAACGAGTTGATCGTTATTGACGGCTCCATTAGGATGTCTACACAATATGGCGGTGACGCGAGTTACTGTACTGTTAATAATTACATATTAATGTGCGCACAACCGCGAACTGACGCGAACATAGTGATTTTGATTTGAATAGACAATTTGACACTGGCACCGTTACTCGATCTTTGTTCAGATTATAGTTACACCTACGTACCTATATAATGTAGTGTAACCCTAAAGTTAAAACATCTTTAAATTATTCTCTACTAAGAATTTAAACAACACGTGAGTTTTTACACAGTGCTAAGTGAGGGCCTAAAGACACGTTTTATGTTATGAATTAAAGTAATTAACATTCAGAGAACACATTGCGAGTGAAAGAGAATGTTTAATTTAATCATCAAATCGCTATTAGGTTAAGACATTTAATTAACATTTAAAAGTTTAGCCTAATTTCGGATTTTTGGTAAGCCATTACCTAAACTCTACAGAGAAAGGTCCCGTTGAATACACGTTCTGAGAAATTCCCTGAACCAGATTGAAGTAATGATTAAATCTCTTTTACAAAAGACCCTTCTTCAAATGTCTGGACCAACTATAGAACCGCATTGAAACTCCACTTTTTACAGATGGGCAATTAGATACTTAAAAGAAGCTTAACGTTTTTTGAGCAAATGTTTTTGTTTTCAAAATAAAACAGGATTTCTTAAAGATATGTAAATCCTTTCTTGGGTTTGGAGATAGCGTGTTTGCTTCTCAATGAACACTATTTCCTCGGCTTATTATTTTAAGGCACGCATCCAGAGCATTACAAACACGCGAGTGTTATCTATACGCGTTACACGGAACTGCACTTTCTAAGTCAAATGTTTACTTTACCGTAAGTGGGCTCGGGTAAGTTGTAGATAACGAGTGAACTGTCCTAAACTGAGATAACCTGCGCGTGCGCCGAGCCCTTCCCCCTCGCCTACTAGCTTTTTACTTCTTAATCTTTACGTTTCCTGCTTTAGTGGACACACCTAGTGGTTTCTGTTTCAAGTATTTTAAATGTCCCAGTTTTTATTTCGTCATAAAGTCCTAATGTAGGTCGTATAATCTTTATGAGTCGGTTTCTGTATCAATAGAGAAGTGGGCTATGATAGGTTTTCGTGTTCCGTCTGCTCCGAACACGTTTGTACTTACGTAACGTATCGTATCGTATCATATCAGGGTCTTGCGCAAAGGAAGTTGAAAGTTGTCATCGTGTGTTGTATTGTGATTTATGTAATAGTGCCAATATGATACTAATGAGACAAATTAGATGGTTCTGTAGACAACGAGGTGACTGCGTCATGTTTTTATTTGACCATGGCGACCAATCACAGCGGAGACTAGCCATCGGAGTGGGATACATTACAGTGTACAAGCGTGTATACAGATGCAATCTTTTCTCTATCAATCTCATAGTCGGATGGGTCGGCAATCAGACACGACCGGAAAGGGATCTGGCGTAGGACCATGGGCTTGACATGCTTCCCGAGGCACGTGGTGACCTCGACTTTGGAATCGAACCCAGGCACCCACACTTAGTACTCGGGCTTGTTAACGCGAGACCAACGGAGCAGTTAAGCTTTCACTAACCATAACATTAAAAACTATAAACTGATTCCTTTCCGCCAGTCCCATAATCCAGTTTAAAGACTTATTTATAGAATCGATCGCTTTAAATAAACCATTACAAAACTTTCTTCATTATCGCTGACAAGACATTTTCGGCAAAAATTCAGACGTCATGAACAAACGAGCGATTTTCACCCGCAATGAGCTCTCGACTCTCGAGGCGCCATAATTACGGCAGAATTATCGCTTGACATTGGTTTTTAAGGCATATTTAATGTTATAAAGGTTATTAACGGTAATGCGGCATGCGGACCGATTCACGGAATGCAATGATCATGAATGTTCGTGAATGTTCGTGATTCAGCGCGACCCGGGACCTGATCGGAACAAGGATGTGCAATACCTCCGTATAGGGTCGTGAATAATTTGCTTCAACATTTATTGCAGCAAAGGTTAACTCTATGATGAATCTATTTGAATTTATAATTTCATCTTCCACTGTTATTTTGTTTAGCAATGCCTCTTTCGAGGTCTCGTTAACGAATTCAATTACATGGGAATAATGTGAAATACCTTGAATCAAATTGTGTGTGATCAAATTCGACGATTCTTCACAATAAATGCTATGACGTATATCCATTTAAATTAACTCAGAAAGTTATTTTGATGAATACATTCGTGTGTGAGCTTCATCAACTAAAAGGAAAATCCTTTGCAGTATTACGGTTCATGACAAGGAACACAATGCTGCTCATGTTGGACTGAATACTTGCAAAGTTCATCCGGAATGAGGAGTATAAGTAATCGCGCGACTTCGGGTGACATCGGCTGGGGTCGCCGCGGGTCGTCGCGACACATCGCTCTATTGTTGTGCCTCAACAAGCGCACACTCATCCTCCATGAAAACAATCCTAAGATCTCAGATAACGTTTCACTTTTAGACAAAATACCGTTCAGTAAAAGTGATTTCTTTATCAAAGGTCAACGATAGAAACTGAACTGTGAGTACGTTCTATTTACTCACCTACTTAAAGATGTCAGTGTTATTCATTCAGTTAGGTAATCAATTGCTGTCAAACGTTACTATGTGTATATTATTCATGTCAATAGTAATACAATAGGCATATTATTATTGTTCAAAAATCGAATCGCAGTATCGATTTCAAGATAACGTTAAAAATAATGAGAGGCGTGTTGTTTATTCGATTCCATCCGAATGACCTAAATAAATACGTACTCGTTGGCTCCTGTTAATAGAATAAGTGGTAACTAGAACAGAGAGTTCGTGTTTGCACCAGAAAGTCTGATAACTGTGTTAATTACAATGCTAAGTTATTACTAGGGCAAGAGTTACGGAATATTGGGCACACTAAACGTAAGAGATGCGTCGAGCGCGTTGATGTCTTTTGTAAGAAGATAAGTTTGAAACACAAACAATAATAACAATTTTGCTGTTAGATTGATTTGTTTGTTAGTTTATCATTAGTTACTTATATTGAACTAAAATAGAACAGAACCACTTATCATAAAGTCAAAGTCAATTAATTTATTTCAACTAGACCATTAAAAGGCACTTTTGAACGTCAAATTTACAGTTTAAAATTAAAATATAAGTGACTCTAGTTGTCCATTCGCAAAAAGTAGATTCTTATGGAGAAGAACGGACAAGAAACTCCATAGTTACTCTTTTCAAATATAAGTTTTACAATATTTTGTATACATAGGTACATTGATCAATTGATTATATTATGT